>JAUZNJ010010941.1:0-17889 GCA_034780135.1 Jordanella pulchra
TAGATATATATATATCTATATATATATATCAGTGTATCAACCTCCTAGACCACTCGTTCTAGGAGATTGATACACTGATACACATCAAATCTATTATGTCTTGAGGTGCTGATCCATTTAGGGCTTTATAGACCAACAGGAGGATTATGAAATCTATTCTCTAAAGGACTGGGCTGATGTGTTCTACTTTTGTAGTTCTAGTGAGAACACGGGCAGCATTATTTCTGATCCGCTGCAGCTGTCTGATGGAGTTTTTGGGCAAACCTATGAAGACACTGTTGCAGTACTCAATTCTGCTAAAGATAAATGCATGAAGGAGTTTTTCTAGATCCTGCTTGGACATTAGTCCTTTAATTCTGGAAATGTTCATTGGTTGGTAAAAGGCTGACTTAGTAACTGACTTTATGTGCCTCTGAAGGTTCAGGTCAGAGTCCATCAAGACACTACAATTTTGACCATAATCAGTGATTTCTAGTTGTAATAGCTACAGCTATAAGCTAACTCTGGATCTCTCCTCCTTTGCGTGAGAATTATTACCTCAGTTTTGTTTTTATTCAGTTGGAGAAAATTATGGCACATCTACATACTGATCTGTTTTGAACATTTAGCTATTGTCCTGATGGGTTAATAGTCACCTGGTGACATTGTGATGTAAAGCTGTGTGCCATCTGTATAGTTATGTTAACTGATATTGTTGTTTTCTACAATCTGAGCTAGGTGGGGCGTGTATATGTTAAATAGAAGGGGCCCCAGAATCGACCCTTGAGGAACCCTGCATGTGACTCTTCTGGTTTCTGATTTAAAGTTCCCTACTGACAAATACAAGTCCCTGTGCTTTAATGATTAAATAAGTCCAGGGTGGTGCCAGAAAGGACGTCCCCGTTTTCCAGACACTGAAGTAAAATTGAGTGATCAACAGTATAAAAACGCTGCACTGAGGTCCAACAAAACCAGCAATGTGGCTCTTCCAGAGTCTGAATTTAAACCAATGTCATTGAACATTTTAATCAGGGCAGTCTCTGTACTGTTGATGGCACGGAAACCTGACTGGAAGACATCAAAGCAGCTTTTCATAGTTAAAAAGGCATTTAATTGTTAAAACACAACTTTTTAAATGCTCTTACTGATGAAGGGGAGGTTTGAGATGGGCCTGCAATTCTGCAGGACCAATTTCTTCAAGCTTCTCTTTTTCAACAATGGTTTGATAATTGCTGTTTTAAGGTCTGGTGGAAAACACATGGCTTAAGGAATGTGTTAATGATTTGAATCAAATTAGAATCTAAAACAGGCAAAGCCTTCTTTATTAAACCTGTGGGTAAAACATCAAGACAGCAGGTAGAGGAGCTTAGCCACTGAACAATTTCTTCTAAAATGTTGCAGTTTATTGGACAGAATTGTTTTCTTACTGGGGACAGTATTGGTACTGAAGTTGGCTTTGAAGTGCAGACTGCTTTTCTAATATATATTTACTCAGTAAAAAAAAAAAATAGCTAAGTCTTTGCAGGCCTTTTTAGATTGTCCCGATAGTTCATTGGCCACAGAGATGGGAGGGTTTGTTAACTTTTCAACTGTGGCAAATGAGGCACAAGCATTGCTGATGTTTTTGTTGATAATCATAGAAAAGAAAGATTTTCTTGCCACTTTTAGTTTTAAATTACATCTGTGGAGTTTCGCTTTACAGATTTCATAGTGAACCTAGAGTCCATTCTTTGGTCACCTTCATTTCAGCACTCCATCTTTTCTTTTCGTACTGCTGAAGAATTTCTTCATGGACATTTCATCTTCTCAGAGACAACTTTAACTTTAACTGGAGCAATGGAACCAATGATGTGTGCAAGTGGAAGCAGAAGGGTAAGGCTGGGTAAGTTTCTAACTGCACTGTCCATGATAGCACGCTATCTTATAACATTTGTTTGGTAATTGGGTAAGTGGGAAAGATGGTTTCAAAGAAAACAGAAAAATGGTCTAATAGGGCAACATCAGTTACAGAGACATTAGTTTTGGGATAAAGGTTTGATTCATGCTAGGAAATGTTACTAGTGCTGTTTGTAGTACCCAGGTTTATAAGAAATTTAAAAAGCTGGGCGTGCAGGTGGCGCAGTGGTTAGTGCGCACGACCCATGTACGGAGGCCTTAGTCCTCGACGCGGGCGACCCAGGTTTGAATCCGGCTTGTGGTCCTTTCCCGCATGTCTCTCCCCCTCTCTCATACCCCCTTTCCTGTCAGCCTACTGTAAGAAAAAACAAGCCACTAGTGCCATTAAAAAAAAAGCTAAAAAAAATTAAAAAGCTGGGATTTTTTTTTAGTTTTTACTAAAGATGAGAAGTACAAAATAAACAAGGCTTTTATCAAAAAAAAAGAACAACGCTAGTCAAGACTAGAGTGGGGGTGTTTGACTGAGAGTCAGGGTCAGAGAAATCTTAGCAGGATTATAAAAAAGTACTCATTGTAAAATCCTGTCTATAGTGTCAATAAGTGAATACATTTCTGAATAAATTGGGGCTCTTCAGTATTTATTTTCAAAGGTAGTTCTGAGTTATTAGTTGTTTTGCAAATTTATTATGGAGTCTTTCGGGCTTAGATGTGCTTGTTTTCATATGTTGTTTATTGCGATATTTGAATTCTATCATATCAACCAAAATCAAGAAATACAATGTGATATAAGATTTGGTCACATCGTATAACCCTAGTTGTTATTACCTAGTTGTTATTAATACAAATAGCTCCTTGTTTTTTTTCCTCATTAGGCTCCAACTGATTTTTGGGTGGAAAACAAAAATGAAGGTGAGATAGATGTGTTCATTTTGGTCAGCAGAATTTCTTTATGGGATGTGTTGCTTTTTAGGTGTTTTGATCTACTGCATATTGTCAAACTGTTTCAGTTAAGGGGAATTCTTTACAGATGAGGCAGTAATCGAGCCTGATTGCGCTATTTGAAACTAAACTAAAATATACCATTCTTTGGCCAAGTTGGTTTAAAAAGCTATATCAAGTTCTATTTATATATTAGCCGTATTTTGTCTTTATTAATTTGATTCATGAGAAGAAGAATTTAAGTGTGATGGAAAGCTAAAAACAACCTGAAGAAATCTATAAGGCTGAAGATATGTTTCCAAATCACAGAATATAGCACATCTGTTTTATTTTCTGAACTTAATTACTTAAATAAATCTTTAATAATGCTCATCTGAGAGACATTTGTATGTGAGATCCGTCATTTATGCATTACTCTATTTCTCCATTTTACAGGATTTTATATTCTTTATGTGAAGAAAAAAACATTCGAGTTTCTTTGCAACAAGCAAAGCTAATGTCTATAATGCAGGCAATATTTCTAGTGAATTACTTGTTATCAATGGTAGGGTATGTCTCTCTAATTAACATGTGACAAAAACAACCAAAACAAACCCCCGTAAAAACTGCTGGGTATGACCATTTTCTCTCTGATGCTGTGTAGGAAAGTGTGAATTGCTGCAGAGCTTAGCCAGCCGGCCACCTGGTAGAAGGTCTGGAAAACGTCCACATGGACACAGCAAGTAACAGTCTGGAGTGCTCAATGCAATCA
The DNA here is from genome assembly GCA_034780135.1 of Jordanella pulchra. NCBI lineage: Eukaryota > Metazoa > Chordata > Actinopteri > Cyprinodontiformes > Cyprinodontidae > Jordanella > Jordanella pulchra. The sequence continues at coordinate 3,566 of JAUZNJ010010941.1, forward strand.
CACATGCTTTTTTCTCCCTGCCTTGAAACACATCTGAAATCTTTGCAACTATCCTGCAGATGAGCACTCATATTATTACAAAAGGTCATTAAAAGCTCAAAGGCTTCTCATGTTGGCTTGATGTGCTGCTCCCATGCTGTCTATCTGTGGACTGTTTCCAACAGTGAGAAAATGGATAATCTGACTGTGAAAACACCAACTTTAAAGAAATCTAATCAAATTTGATATCAGTTTTGTTTTTATTGTATTCAGTTCAGCAAAGTCATATCCAGCTCACAAATAGCCTAAGAAGTAAATAAAAGGCTAAAATGTAAACACATCCCTGTCTAAGTAGTATTGCACAGTTCCGGACATCTGAATGATGGTAAATAAACACTTTTAAGCATATTAGTATTATTTCAACCTGATTTTACATTTTTGCCTTTACAGCAGGTTGTAAAGTAAAGTAAAGTATCATTAGCTAATTTTAAAAACAGCACCCTTCACAACAACTGGAGACTCTTTTAGAAGTGTCAAAAGGCTTATAATAAATTTATCTGGAGCAATATAATCTCAAAACCAAACTACTAGAGATAAGAGATAAGATAAGATTTATTTGTCATTGTCATCCACAGATTACAACGAGATTTAAAATTCTCCTTGACTCAAGTTGAGGTGCATAATATATATTATACATAAAAAGATAAGGAAATAAAATTGTGGAAAAGGAGAGAAATGGGTAGACATCAAAAGATGGTTGCAGCACCTGGAGATATTGCAGAGCAAACAGTCGAGAGCAGAAGTCCTTATGCCTTTAAATTAAGTGCCATGATTGCCATCGCGTAGAAACTGTTTTTAGGCGATTTGTCCTGGTCTTCATTGCTCTGTATCTCTTTCCTGATGGCAGCAGCTGGAAGAGACCATGGCCAGGAAGACTAGGAAGACTTTATTACTTCCCCTAACATCCTTCAACTCTGTGCTCGGCGGCAAAGCTGACCTGGGTCTGTATCCAGCACAGTTTGTTAACCTTCCGGTTATTTGAAATCTAGTGGGTTTTGTTTTGATGTGTCACATGGTCATAGCTACACCCAAGAAAAATATAGGAAGTATTGGATTTTCAATGAAACGCTACTTTCATTTAACAGAAAAATTTAAAAAATGATTGGGAAAGTTAATCAAATACTGCCCCGAGCAGTCCATTTAAGTGTATGGAAAGGACGATTGTGGCATGATTTGACATCTTTAATTTGTCGATTTTTTGATCTGGATTCAGACCCAAACATTCATTTCAGATTTTTCACAGAAAAGACAAAAAAACAACAATTCATGTAAACTTCTCTCTATATTTTTCTTACTACTGAAGGATTCAGAGTAGTTACGTTCCCTTTCCGTTATACCATAGCCTGTCATTTAGCTGAAACCAGAACATCTCTGACTGCTATAAAAAGACACATAATCCTTTAATTCCCACATTTAATATTAAATATCACCAATCGTTTACTTTTTAGGTTAGTTAAATCCTGAATTATTCTCCTGATATGTTATCTTAACTTGCCACAACGTGAACCTAGAAATGTTTTATGTTTGAGGTGTACCTTATAAAATTAGACTATTAGAAGAGTACAAAGTAATTATATTATTGCAGAGTTTTAATATTTTGAATTTGTTCCATATGTAAAGTTATAATTAGTTATAATTTGTTGATAATGTTTTGTAATCTGCATATGGTTTCAGTCATGACTTTGAAGACAGTAATGAAAAAACTATTCTATCATTATTCTGTCTTTTAGCAACCAGAAACGATTCAGATGATAAATGACATAAAACAGGAAAGATTTAGTGAGATTTTATGTATCATTTATCATACAGTGTAGTTAAACTACTGGTTTCTTCTACATGAGAAAATATATGTCTGTTCCTCTTCATACAAGACAAAAGGGTATTATTATTTAACTACATTGGAAAACAGTAAAGATGCATCCAAAAATGAAAAAAAGAAATGACCACAACCAAGCAAGCACGAAGAAACCAGTCATATATACACTTTTAGAGTAAACAGATGACAGTGTGTCTGATCACTAATGTTCATCCTACAGATCAGAAAACAGACATATAACTAATTATATCTGACATATTCTGAGTGAAAATGCAAAATACATTGAGGTGATCTTTTGCTGAGCAATATGTAAATCCTGTATAGTAGTGCCATGTATTTTATAAGGAACACAAAAAGGTCTTCACCCAGAAAGTCCTAACCAGGAGGGCCTTATGTATCAATAATGTTTTGTTAAAAAAAACCTCAATTGAAAGTTATATTTCAACAAATGATCTTCAGTTAAACTTACACAGCAATTCCTCCAATTCATTTTAGTGAAAATAGAATATTGATGCAAAGGCAGAAGTCAACAAAAATAAGGCAAATTTTATTTAAAGACATTCGTTCTGGAGTCCAAGGAGTTACATTATCAGAACGGAAAAAATCCTTAACATGAGCTGCAGGGTCCAACTGGTTCGTTTCTTTAGTTGGACTGAGGAGGAGTGGGACAAAAGCCGCAGCTACCACCCAAGATGTCTGCAAGTCGTTTGCATGGCTTGGCTGTAATTAATCAGAAACCTGGCCACAGCTGGGGACGGCAGAGGGGGTCCATAGTAATGATGAGTGACATAAGCAGCTTGACAACACGAGGTTTTTACTTAACGATGCCTTGGTTTTAAAAAATCAAGAGATCTTGAAACTGTTTCATGGCTCTGAGCTCTACAGGACAGCAGGGACTGAGCTTTACCCTGTGATTCGGATTTTCCACACAGGGCAACACTTGTAAAGTTTTAATAGATAACCCTGATGGTAAATATGCTTAAAATAAAATGCTTAGAGTAAAATGAAACTGAAATGGAAAAATTTGTTGGTATTTTTTTCCTTTCCTGTAAAAGTCTCCAGACTTGCTGTTATTCCCAGAGATACTTTTTTTTTCTTCTTATGTTCTCTTCCCAGTTTTAGCTCCATGGGCAAGTTTACAGTAAAGTAAATACTCCCATTACCACACACAAACACACACACACGCACACACACAACCCCCAGCTTACAGGGCCCATAAAACCTTTAAGCTTCACTCAGTTTTATTGATGCCTCTTCGTTACCATCACGCCAGTGCTGAGGCCACCGGCTCTGCTAAACTCCCCTCCAGTTTACCACACAAAAAAGATGCTAAACTTAGCCGAGCAGCTAAGCTAAAATAATCTTTAGGCATTAAGGACATGCGGGCTGGAGCTGAGGAGTCAGGCTGCTCTGTGATGGTAACACTTTCTAGGAACGTGAAACGAAATAAAGGTTAAAATAATAATGTATGTCAAAGTAAAAGAAAAAGGTTTTAATACAAAAAATATTTCTACAATAAAAGTAATTTACACTTTTTAGTAACCATGCTAGACTGTGAGATCCCTGATGAACTGAGACCTGACATCTCTCTAATTAACACCAATCATTTAGATTACAGACAGCAAAAACCTCTCTGCCTGCCATTTTCGGTTGTATTAATCGGTTGCAGCTGTTTTATCATTATTTTTGCTTCTTTATGCTTTTTGCACCTATACTGTAATCAGGTTCTGATTGTTTGAAAACCAACCCCATGAGATCTTTTTCACCACCCCAAAAAAACTGACCAATATATTTACATGTGTAAACAAGAGTGGAAATGGAGCTCCCTTTTTCACAACAGCACAAGCATATCTCAGAAACACTTTGAATCAGATTGTAATACTCAGACCTTTACGTGATGATTTTACGTACCTCTCCCGTATCGTAGATCCAAACTCTACCCTCTGAGTCGCCCACGGCTACCTCCTTCCCTCCTGATGACCAGCGGACCCTGTTCAGAGCGGAAGCTCCCTCAATAGTCACACTGGCAGTTGGAACCTGGGGGTTAAAATATGACAATAAATAGTTCAAGAGGAATCATTCGATTTTCCTTATCTTCCAGTTTCTATTGCAGCTATATTCTCCCTCCAGTAGAAAGGCGTATGAGTTTTGTGCAGGTAAAACAACTTCACAGTGAAGAGATATCCATTAGAACACTGATCAGATCCGTTTTATGCAGATATATTTTCAATTCAAATTCAGAGATATTTTTTTTATCCCAAAGAGAAATTAAATGTTGTAGTAACTCATATTTTGTTTTCTCTTAACCAGTTGTTGTAGGTGTTAATAGCTGTAGGCAGGAAGGATCTTCTGTATTTGTCTTGCATCAGATCTGCAGAAGCCTCTGACTAAAGACACTCTGTTGTTGTTTAAAAATCTTCTGAAGAGGATGCTTTCTGTTGTCCATAATTTTTTTCACTTTATGAATAAATCTCCTTTGTAAAATAATCCAGAGGAGTTCATAGAACAGAGCCAGTCTTCTTTATTACCTTGCTGAGTTTTTATTAACTAATTTTCTCTGATGCTGTTACCCCAGAAGATGATGGAGGAAGAGCTCACACTCTCCACAGCAGACATGTAGAAAATATGCAGCATCAGTTTGCAAACACCGAAGAACTTAAGCTTTCTTAGGAAGTACGGTCTGCTCTGTCCCTTCTTATTGATGGCTTTACAGTTGCTTGAAGACGTGTGAAGGTTTCTGTTTAACTAGAAAAATATCTTGGCAGATCTTAACACACAGGTCTAATTCTAGAGAAATTAAGAGTCTTCCTTGTTACACATAAAAGGAAATGTGTTCCCCTAAGACGTGCCTCTATTTTCTATTGTTCAGTGTGAATGTATTGGGCTGAATGTAAGAGGTACTGGAGAAAGACTGGTACTTTTGTTCCTGCTTAGTGATATTTGAGCATATTGGGATGAAAGGTTAGGCTTAATATAGTTTATGATGAAAAAAATGAGCTGAACCGATCAGATAGCAGATGAAGAAAGCAGTTTTTTGAGGTAAAGAAAAATTTATCAGTGGTGACAAAGTGCCTGCCTGCTGTAGCATGAAATCATTTAGTGTCTAGACTCAACTTTCTAGAGCAGTGAGTACTGCTTTCTAAATATAAAATAATTGTTATTAATTTATGAAGAATTCTGCAGTAGTGTATGTTTCATATATAGAACCCGGAAAGCCCACATACAGTAAGGACGAAAGAAAGTAAGAAAAGGGGAAAGGAAGGAAGAATTGATGCAATCAAGGAATGATATTAGAAATAAACTGGAAGGAAACAAGTTGGAATGAAATGAAGAAAGAGGAAATAAAGAAAGGAAGCAAAGAATGAAGGGCATGAGGAATTGGGGAAGGGAAGAAGGAAAGAAGGTTTCAAATAAAGACATGAAACAAATAAGTGGTGAAATATAGAGGGAAGGACAAAAGAATGAAAGGAAAAGAGAAAAAAGATAGACAGTATCTAAAACTTATTCCGCCTTTTTAACAACACGTTTACACTCATAGGTCCATGTGCTGGAACACAATATTAGCATTCAGGCCTGATTTTAACTTCATCTCATCAGTGAAATAATATTTCAGACAAGAACAGTAAATTAGTTTACTAAGTTTTCATCAAAATCATCAGTTAGATCCTATCTGCATGGATAAAGCAAAAAGTTTACAAAAGAACCCAACCTGCCAATGTCAAAAAAATGACAAAAAATTAAACGTTTCCTTGTTTTGGGTGACAACATGAGGCGTACTAATATTGACTTATTCATAATGGTAACACCTCAGAAGCAGTGCCATTTGAACATGAATTCCCCAAAAGAGCAAGAAAATTTTATCCACTAAATATCTTTTATTCTGAAACAAAATGCAGCAATAAATACTTATGACAAGACTCTCGAAGCATTACCAGGTTTTATTTAGTGACCCTAATTGCAACATGTCCTAATGTTTATTGAAAAATTAGAGGATTACATTATGAGATTACAGAGACAATTTACCACAAGAACAGGGTGGCTTCATTTGAAAGGACTGGAAGCAAATTTACTGCTTTTATTTAACTGGACACAGACGAGGCTTTTTATTCTGAAATAACTTCGACATGTTTGCTGGCATGAGCTGAGCTGAATCTTGATTTCTGTCTTTAATGCTCATGTTGCACCTTTGAAAACCCAAAACCATCTGCAGCTTTTCCATAAACTGTTCCTGACATGTGGCAGGCGAGTCTGACACATGTCACCAGTGGAGACAGGGGCCTTGGCATCGCGTCTCCTCGCGCAGCTCCTGCGCATTTTAAGCAGAGCTTAACCACAGACTGACTGCCATTAGCCCACTAGCTTCCCTTCCTCTGCTGGAGCAGATTTGAACCGAGAGCTTTAAAAGTGCCTGCGTGAGTGTGGTGGAAATGAGAACCAGGCGCGCCACGCTGCTCTGTTAATGCTGTTATGACTCTGCGTTTTTAATATAATGGCAACAATGAAAGCCTGTTGCTATCAGACTGACTTGTGTGTGAGTGAGCGAGCGTGCATGCTTTCCATACATCCGTTTGCGTGAGCGCTCGTCTGTGCAAATGTTTCTCATAAAGCACATTGTTAGGCGAGTTAAGCCCCCGATAATGAACTCTTCCTTTGTGTGTGAAAAGGCTGCTGTTGAGGGAACCATGGGAATATGTGCTGCAGATAGAGGAACTGCTGCTCACACAGCGGTGGCATTAAAGATGCACAGAGATGGGAGCTGAAGTGAGAAGACACGAGTCTTACATGGTAGAGAAAATGAGAAAAGAGGGAGAGCTTATTATTTGAGAGGAGTGAGAGTATCTGTCTCATCGCAGACTTGCATTAAGGTTGAAGTCACTGTAGTGTCCATGGAAACCAAGAGAGAAGGAAAAACGGAGGATCCTTTTATCTGGACCTTTACCTGAATGATCAAAGGTTGTCTGCTGGTTTGAAAGAAAGAAAGGTTTTTCACAGAATCATGACTGCAGTGGTGCTTTTGCTTTAGAGCAAATGTGATGAAAATAACTGTGTTATTCTCACTAGTCCGCAGAGCATAAAGCTGCAGCAAGGAGACAAGCTGTACACAAAATGCTTGCCTGTTTTTTCCAAAGGATAAGAAAAGGTCTGTTGAAGTTCACCACCTAACACATCCCAACGGTGTGAAAACCACAACATATAAACGTCTTTTGCCCTCATAGCAAACGTCAGAACATGTATATTGTATGTTAGTACATACATGAACAGCGCTGAGGACACTGAATGGTACTCGGGCTTAAAATGTGTAAAAAACAAACAAAAGCAACAACAAGTTGCCTTTTATTACAGAATATTTTGGAACAGGACAATTAGAAAGATAAAACCTTTAAACCTTTACTGAGCGTCTTCATTCAGTGTGAGAAAATCTCAGTTTTAGAGAAAGATGAAATTATTTCCCACCCTGCTGTTAAAATTAGGCCTCTATTAGAAACAGGTCAACATGTCTTCAACAACTTATCCTAAGGTTGAAGTAAACAAATCTTCAACCATTCCTTCTTGCACAATCTCTCTAGATCATCCATACTTCCATACTCTAGTTTCTTCAGCTACTTCTAAAAGATTTAGGTCCTGAGACTTACACCCATGAAACAGGGTCATATGGTGATGCTTGAACCATTTTTGAACACAATTTCTGTCACTATCCTGGCAGATTCAAGATGTGCTGGTTTTACCACAATGTCATGACGGAGTAAACTCTAACAACAGCATCATACTGACAGTACTTAATAGCCTGCATGGAGTGTTTACTGGGGTTTTTTCTTACATCTTTACTTTTTATGTGATGAAAAAGCCCACCTAAGGCAACTGTTTCCAGAAAATGAACTCATTCTTAGTCTGAAATGAACAAACTCCACATTTTTCCTTTTTTTAAATGCAAAAAAATTGCTTTTAAAAAGCATGAATTGTAAATAACTGATAGTATACAGGTAGAATCTAATGTTTGGAAAGTCATGGATTGCTAATTAGATATTAAGATATTAGATATTAAGAAACTAAAAACAATAGACTGAACTGCTTTAGTTACTTTTATCGTAGTCTCTAACAAGGGTACTTATTCTTTACCAGTAATAAGTTTTAAAAAACAATACTTCTACACATGGGATAACAGCGTTTTTATTAGAAATAAATCTGTCAAATCAAAGGATTGATTTATCTGAGAGCAGAAACTAGAAAAAACATAAAGATAATCAATAGTTTTAATCAGAAATGCAATATTCAACGCAACTTTAGACACTATTGCTTTCTTAATCTTCAACATTGCACATGATTATACTGAATTCCAACACTCCAATGGCCTTAAATGCACTCATCTCAAAATAACTGTAATACCACAGCGTTTCAAAACTCAACCCTTGGCCTGAACTTTTACTTTTTTTTCATTATTATTTTCATGGGACTGAGGGCTGGGGCTCTCTGCTTGCGGTATCCGACACATCTGTGCACTCCTCTGATGGGACACAATGTGGGAGGAAGATGGTCTCTGAGGTTGTCTGAACGTTAGGCAGAGGTTGTAGAAATGTTAGCGGGGTGGCTGGGTGGGAGCCAGGATGAGAAGATGTCACCCAGTCAGATTTAAAGCGAGAGCTGTGGGAAACGCCTACAGGGGGATCTTGAATCTTGTGTGTGTGTGAAGAAGGGAGGTTTGGGTGTTTGGTTGTGCGGTTCGGGCTCAGCCCCAGCAAAAGGCCCCGAGGACACCGCAGTGGCACGCACATCAGCAGGGACCAAGACGACCCAGAAAACACACCCACTGAGGAAAAAAAAACAAACACACACCTCAGTGTCGTTGTTGAGGTTCCACAGGTCCAGGCGGCCCATGCCGTCCACGGCAGCAAACATGGCGGGATGCACAGGTGACCACATGACGTCATAAACATAGTCGGCGTTGTCCTCAAAAGAGTACAGGGGCTTGTTGTGCTGAAAGAGAGACGACAGAAATAAGAAGATATCTGTTGATGAGTGTTTGACGGCAGGGTGTGAAACAGCACCGTAACGAACCCAAAAAAACAAAAAAAAAAACAGAGGGACTACAGGAGATGACACATCGGAGATGGACGGAAAAAAGAGAAAGAGAGAAAAACACGCAGAGTGAAAAGGAATGGCGAGAGGGAGTGTGTGAGTTTCAGACAGAGTGGCGCTGCCTCAGCCTTGGGGCCTGTCTGGGTGCAGAGCCTAATTAAAAAGCCTTGCACATTCACAGAGCACCATAAAAACCGCTGTGAGAGATGAAAGGGAAGCCGCCCCCCCACCACCACTCCCCACAAGGTGTACTGTAACCTTAACACAACAGCTGTTGGAAGGATGGGAAGAGATAGAAAATGCAATGAGGAGGGGATGGACAGGTCAAGAGGTGCCTCTGGTAGGATGGAGACGTTTCAGCTGCAAGCAGGTTGATTTATTAGAAATGTTTTTGTTTTCATCAGTGAAAAAGTGCACAGATCATCTCAGCAAACAGGTCTGATAATACTTCACTTTTAATATAAACTCATAATGAAGTTTCATACCTGGTTTCAGTGGGAGATGTTTCACTTTTGCATGTGAAACTTGGCAGTGCTCTCTAGTGGACAAATTCGACATTGCATGTCTTTATGTACAGAGAAGGAGACTTCTCTCCATTCCACAGAAAGTTTCTCACTTTATTCTCCACAATATTTTTTGCCCACTAAATGAGATTTTGCTAAAAGTGTAATAAAATGTGACAAAACTGAAAGACCGACCAGAGGCGGCCTAATGCAGAATTTGATTTGGGGACCTAAAGTTTACAACGTTCATCAATTAATATGAATCACAGAAAAAAAAAGAAATTGATGTTTCATCTCAGTCCAACTGGCATTTTTTTTACTAGGAAATCTACAGCATGAAACGTAACTTCAACACAAACACACTTTACACAGTTACAAGTGAATAACATCTGTCACTTCTTTAAACTCCTAAATAAATTTTAAATTTAATGATGCACTATGGCATTTGGGTTTCCTGATTTTAGGTAACACTCACTCTTAGGTCATATTTAAATTACAGTTAAATAATAAAACTATAATTAAATATAGATAAATCTGATTGAATTGCAAAGATTATACATTTTCAAAACATAACCATAATCATATTTAAAAGACATTCAGCGCACTAAATCAGCCCTTTTACAGAAATACTTACTTTTAATTTACTTTTTCTAAACTCTGTGTGGTGTGTCTGAATGGTTCTTTCTGTACTTATATTTCAGAAAATATTCTGAATACATCCTTCCCTACAGAGAGCTGTATTATTAAAAGAGTACCAATGGTTTGGGGTTTGATAATGATCCTGATGAAGCGATATGATCATCTGCTGTCATCCATAATAAAGCATACCTATAAGTTTAAAAATGTGGAAGAATGTGCTCGAATGTGTGAGACTGTCTGTGCCAATTCCCATTTTTTCAGACCGACACTGTGGACTCCAGGGGCTTAAAAACCAAACCTGTGTTCCTGACAAGGAGTGTGGGAGGGGTCCTGGAGAGGAGACAGGTTGGCTGGAGGACTGAAATAAAAGAATGTACAGTATTTGTCTCTTCCTCATTCTGATCCCCCCCTCCTTCACTCCACCCATTACACTTTCTTGCTCCAATGTTTTGGAGTCAACACGTACGCAGGCAGAAAGCTTACAAGAAACAGCCCAGCTAAAGTCAGGCTTTGATTAAAAGAGTTTTCAAGTCAGCCTGATGACAGAAGAAGTCGTTTCTTATTCTCTACATCCATTTTTTTTCTGTTTTTTTTTTTTTTCCCGATAGGTTGAAGGGTGGCTGTTCATGTTCTCTTCATATGAGTTTTTTTTTTTTTATTCTTCCTCCCTACTCATCATTCTTGCTCTTTTATCAGAACTCATCTCCATTTTTCTAAAATCTGTCTGTCACCTAATTTAGGTATAAACGGAAAATGATACGTGACTTAAAGAAATCAACAGAACTGATTCCGGTTTAAGCTTCTGTTGTGGGATTTTTCCACCATTTCCAAAGAATGTGAGAAGTTTCAAAACTAATCTCAAAACATAGTTTAATCCAAGTGGCGCCACACAGAAAGTACCTGGTTGTCATTATCTTCCTGGTGATGGTAGGTCACGAGGCTTCATGCACGCCTGAGCTAGAAAACCATTGCTGAATAGAGAGCGTCAGTATTACCTTTATTGATACTGAGAGAACATTTAGGTATCAACCATGTTCTCATTACTCATGAAACCAGGATAGTTTCCAAACCATTAATGTTCTCTTGTTTTTTATCTACCAGAAAAAAAGACTTTTATCTTAAAGCATCATTAAATGATGCTTATATTGCAACATTTCAGTCATGCAATCACCCTCCCTAAACTAATAAAACTAATTTTCTGCACCAGAAGTGTTTACACTGTACTAAAATAGCTTGATGTACATTTTTGTTTCTTGCTAAAAAATCATTGGAATTAATATCAACAAGTAGGAAAATGGTTGAAATTATTGCATTTATCATTTTAAAGAGAATTGACTGTCACAATAACTATTATAATGTCTAGCTAAATGCATTCAGCTGATTTCCTTTACCAAGCAAGGAAATAATGCCAAATGATTTATTTCGCAGATCACACAAATAGAGGTATGGAGGCACACTGATAATCCTCTGCGTATGTGGAAAGCAATGGCTTCAATTGGTTTTATTTAAACTAAATCGGACTAAATTGGGAAGGGTGGAAGAAATTATTATGTCTGCGTCACAGCACAGCGTTCAGGTATTACAGCGTGGGTTTGGAAATCTAAACATTACAAGATAGCCAAGTTTAGAAAACATGGTATTTATTTTAGGTGCTACAATTAATTAATTATCTTAAATTCATCATCAATTTTCCTCGTCCTGATCGCTTCACTGCTTAACCCTCTCCAATCATCCACATACTTGCCATTGTTTCTTGGCAATGTCCACATTTGTGGAAGTTTTTAAAAAATTTAACTCGCACTTCAAGTAGCTGAACTCAGACTTTATCTGAGCAGATAGCCTGACTAATTCACAGGGTAATTTCAGTTTTTTTATACCCATCAAAAGCAGGATATATGTACAAATCAGGAACTAATATGTCGGTACAGTTACTGCTCTTCTATTTGTTAATAAAATCTGTTTCAAAGATTATATTAAACATTTTTAAACATTTACTTTTAATTACTGCCCAGGTTAAATGTGCATGTATCAAAATCGAAACTAATATCATGTTTTACGACAGCTCCGAGACACCTTCATCCAATTAAAAGAGCACACCAGGTCAGACCCCTGCCATAATCTCGTTCTGATGCTCAGCTTCGACTTTATCCACAGTCCTCAACAATCACCTGCACCGACAGTGATGCAGGCCTCTAATTAACTTCTTCAGAGTGCAGAAGTGGAATTATTATACTTCATCCAATCACTTACTAGACGTTGGTTTTGGGGTCAAGAGAGCAAGATGGTTCAAGTTATGCGGCATCATAAACTCACTCCCAGCTGTCGCGACATCTTCAAACTTTGGCCCGGCTCGGAACGTTTTCCCTAACCACAATATTTGCACCGCTGAGAGTAAAAACATTAGCAGGCTTCTGTACAACGGCCTTTTTGAACTGTGAGGGCAAATGTCTGAGCGGATACGAAAACAATTCACACCCGACCTGTATGTGTGTGTTTGTGTGTGTGTGTATATGAATAGCTGGAGGACTGAAGGTCGACCTCAAGGGGGTTTCATCCCAGCAGAGACCGCCTCCTTAAGATATATGTACGTGAGGCATGTGCGGTGTGTCTGTAGTCTCACACCTTCACACCTCCAGGTAAGTGCCTCCCCACACACAAACATGGGTTATGTTGGAAAGGAGACAGACATACATTCCTGCGGTGGCCCTCAAAGGAAAGGGAATTCCCAAATCCCCCCAAAAATAACACACTCTGCTGATGAAAATCAGCAGAAATGTTTAATATGTGTCACAGGGCTCTTTCGACAAGCTTTATGGACTGGCTGCTTGCAAACATGAGCCAGAATTCATCATAATACTTTATGGTTTGTTGCTGCCAAATATGAAAGCTGAAAATAGAACCTGAATCTGGCTGTACGTATTATGGTGAATTCAATATGCTTTTTATCATCCTCAGCAGGCAGTTTTAAGGCTTTGGATGTTTCCTTTAAGATGATTTTCTCAACTGTCTTTTTTTTTAAGTCTAAATAACCTTTTTTTTAAGCAGTTTGATTTAGGATCTCTAGTTTAATTCCTCCTGCTGACTTCCGCAATCAAAGTCTTTTGCTCTTCCTTGATGATGCTTAAATCTGTGCAACATGTGAAATCAACCAAAACTGAGACTACAGCCCCTGAGCCATAAAAATGTCTTGTCTGTGTTTTAACCAACTTTTCTCTTAGCCAGCCTTTTCTCCGACAGCAGTAGTGACTGTTTGGATTTTACTGCCACCGAAATGCTGGCAAATGGAACTCATCACGTTAGTTTGAAGGGAGAGAAAATGCCCTGAGTGGACGAGGTCACTCTAAAGCGCAAAGAGGAGGAGCGCCCGCCTCTTGAGCCTGTCCGACTTTGATTCCCTGAATGTGCTGGCCAGCGGCATCCTGTCAGGAGAGTTTGACAAACACACAAGGAAACACAGAAGCAAAGCTAGTTCGACGTGTTTGTCAGATTAAGTGCTAAAAAGGTAAAAAGTGACAAAGACCAAGATGGATGTTATGCATATATATTAAAGCGTGTGCAGACTCTAGCTAACTTGCAGTGCCTCATCAAAGTGGTTATAGTCTATGATTTTCTCTTTTCACACACAGAAATGTCAATGTTTTATTTAAATTACATTGTATGCACCAACCGAAAACAACCCTGAAAAGGAACTGTTTTAATATTATTTAACCATCTATTTAATTAATAATTTATGAACCGTAAAAATCTTAAAAGTGCGGTGTGCATTTGGATTCAACATACATACATAAATTACATTACATTAAATAAAATCAAAACCAAACCATCTAACCTTAGAGGTTTATTCAACCTGTTATTACAGTATAATTACAGCTGTTTCTAAGAAGTTCAGGAAACAGTTTGTTCATTTTCTTAAAATACAAACTATGACTTAAACACCTGAAATGAGAAACTTGGAAAGAGAGTATTCAGAAGATCAGCCACCGGGATCAGGGTACGTCTGGACAGCTGCTAGGTTCAATGTGTCATGATGGGTTTCAGAGCTCAACCCACATGCAGAACACCACACGGGACAACGGGAAAAAATTCAACAGTTTATTAAATCTGATATTGAAATACAAGTCCAACGTTCTGGTTCCGGTTCTGGTTCCGGTTCGGGTCCAAGGAGTGTTTACAGATTCTCTGTAACGGAAGGTTCGGTTAACCAGGGAGACTGAAAGGAGTGTCAATGGTTCTGATTCGGTTGGTACCTGGAG
>JAUZNJ010010963.1:0-17884 GCA_034780135.1 Jordanella pulchra
AGCCTGGTTTCACTCTATGTAAGAAGTGCTGTACAATATGTTTGGTTGTTCCTTTTATGACTTAATTATATTTAGATACTGACTGACACCACCTTATTTTACAGTCTTTGTTTTTTTTGTTACTTTTTGACTTTTGGTTTCAGAAGGTTGTTATCTCATCTTTTGAAAAAGCCAATGTGTCTCATGGGTACAAAGTTATTGTCGGCTGACAAGCATCCTACAGATTCATCAGTTTGTTAACCGGCATCATAAACAAAAACAGGGAAACATGAAGACTGGACTGTCCCACGTGGCTGTTTTTATGACTTTCTGTGGGTCAAACTGTTTTACAGATGAGGTATTTCATATTTTTTCACATTTAAAGTTAATATTTTACAGTTACCATCAGGTTTTGGCCGCTTTTGTTTTCTCGCTGTGGTTTTTAGTCTCATCAGTTCCTCTGGCAAATTGGTTTCCATTTCATTTGAAATTGAGGTTTTAATAGACTGTGCAGGTCCCCTTTAAACCAGTTCAGGGCTTTTTTTTTTCTTCTTCTTGGTAAACTGAGTGCCATCCACCTGGAAGCTTAGCTGCAGGCTCATATGAAAAACTATTGTACGTTTATACTTGCATGTATGTGATGGCTGCCTGCCATCAGGGCTCACAGTTAGTTTCCTTTGTCTTTACCACTGAAAACATTTTGTTTTGATCTCAAAATGTATTTAAATTCCCTAATTAAGCTGGATTGGTCCTGGTTATCAGGCTATGAGTTAATGCAATTGTTTTCCCATAAAAACGTTCCTTTCTATCTTTTTTTATGTTTTATTACAGAAAGAAAATGAATAAAATTCAGTTTTGCAAGTTTAAATTATCAGTTTTTAACCCGCTGATCCGAGCAGAACCAAGAAAAAATGTTATTTTGATCCTCAGTCCAATTAACTGGTGCATGTATATTTTTAACGCCCCCAAAATGAGCCAAATCCTCATTGTGAAGCCTAGCCTAAAGTAGAGCTGCCCCCACCCCACCTGTTTCTGCTTAAACTAGATCATGGCAGTATTGACTGCAGCTAGGCTGCTTATTCTTGCAGATATCTATCCTGTCTAATTAACCAGCTAATATCCGATTGCTTTACTCCCAGTGAGACTAAAAGCACCTCATTCAGGAATAATCTGCTTTCAGCGATTTACTCTTTATCACAATCAAAATTATATGAACAATCATATGGCATAGAGAATATAATTATACACAATTTGTCCGTTTTTTTTGATCAGTTGTTATTTTAACTGAAGTTTACCAAATGAAAAGCTCCTATTTATCTTTACATATCTACGTATTTTAAGTTTTCCTTCCAATTCCTGTTTTGTACGGTTAGCTTGTTGTCTCTGTAGCCCCCTTGGTGTAATTAGGAGACTTTGTTAGATTTAGCATTCAAGTTTACAACTTTTCCTCTCAGACTCGGACCGATTTGCCCAAAGCCTCCATTACAGAGCTCAGCAAAAGCTCTTGTTCTGGACAAATGTATACAGTGCAGGCGATTATGTATGAGATAATTAAGCAGCGAGCCAGCTTTAAGATCCTAGGCCTCCCTGGCTGCCATGCGTAGCCATGCTGAGCCTTTGTGTTTATGGTAAGTGGGCAGCTGCATGCCTGTGAGACCTTGGCTGTACCCCAGGCCCTCGACTGAGCCACGAAGGCTGCTATTGAAGCCTCCTGGCTATGCTCATTTCTGACTATTCACTCAGAGCTTTGAAAATGTGGAACAAGCCTCCCGTATGACTTGCTTTATTTCTAAGAACGTGTTGGACAGCTGTGCGTTCGCCAGCTCCTTACAACAAGTTTCATAAAGTTCCTTTTATTCAGTCTGCCTCGACAGTACTAAGTACCACCTGCTGCTCGCTGGGAGCTAAATGACACCAACAAAGGAAGTTTCAGGTTTCGAAAACCTGGAGTTTTGCCTGCGAGGTGCAATGTGCTGCTGTAGGAGGAAAAAAAAAGCAGAACTAGAGGGGTTATTTCAAATGTATTTCATGTAATACTTTGCTCCTTGACAGTTTTTGTCTTTTTAGGCAACTTTGGTCTGAAAAGTAAAAGTGACTTTTTTTTTTCCAGACAGAATATGACATAAAACTAAAATAGATTTATTTATTTTTTTTTTTATTTTAGTTTACATAATTATAGGGAAAGAATGCTGACTTTGCAAGCAGACAGTCACTTAGACAATCCACAAGTGTGTAATTCCCCCCTCTGTTTTTTATTTTTTTATTTTTTTTTACTATATAGAATGATTTATCCAAACCTATTAATGGAAAATTGAGTGGAAGGAGAAAATGTGGTATTTAAAAAAAAAAAAAAAAAAAAAAAAAAAAGATGACTTTATTTTGACAAGAAACTTGAGATCCATCTATTAAAAAACAAATACAGAGATAAAGTAATAAAGTCTAAAAAAAAAAAAAAAAAGAAAACCGTGCATATTGCATGAGCATGGCATAAAGGTAGGTAGCCAGTGAAATTGATGGTAAAACCTAGTTTGCTTTAGTTTTTCTCTTTTTAGGATCAACTTTCCTGTAGGTTCTTTTGTTTCTCATCCTGCAGATCATTTCACAGCAAAACATTAGACTGACTTTCTACTTAATAAAACTTTAAGGACCAATAACACACAGAAGATGTATCTCTCCAAATTAATATAAAATGTCAAACAACTTTGATACTTTGCATTTGTTTTTCTTTTTCATTTTTTTTTTCTTACACGCTTTTGTCCTTCCTCTCAATTCGCCATTTATAATCTTATGCATGCGAATAACATTCAGTCCCAAGTGAGTCTTTGACTCTTTGCTGTAAAGAAATGAATGACACAATATTTCTTTATTAAACATCCTGTTATTGTTGTCTTTATATAACGCTAGAAATGTCTGAGCAGTAGTTTAATTAGCTGTAAGCCGTAGTCGTCCAAGTTAACTATTAACTATTTTCCTTTTTTTACCTGAACTGCTAAGATATAAAAATATTTTATGTGCTGTGCTTAGATTCACATAAAACAAGGACCGATTTAAAACCTGCTTTTCCTCGAGGAGTTTCAGGACTCTGACCACGAAATGGTCTTTCTTTAGGGATCTTAAAACCTCTTTTATAAAAGCTCAGTGTGAATTTTTGTTCATTTTTTTTTTTTTTTAAATGGAGTATGAATTAAAGGAATAAAAACAAAACGGAACAATAAAAATTCGATATTTAAGGTGAAGCTTTTTGGGTTAATAAGTAGCCTGAAGAAGCTAAAGCAATGATATCAAACACTTGTTTCTACCAGCTGTCGTTGTGCCACAAAACGGATTAGTATTGGCACTAATTGTCAGTCAGACACAAAGCTGACAAATCCTTATGTAATGGTGGCCTAACCCCTGGGATTACAGTCTGGGTAATGTATGGAAAAGCTGCTCAAACTGAGTATTCGCTGCGTGTGTGATCTTTAGAAATCTAGTTAAATTCATTTGGTTTTAATGAGCATATGTTGTCTCAACGCACCATGATGGATAAAGTGATCCAAGTCGTATTCATTTATTATAAAAAAAAAAAAAAGAGTTTGAATTCACTTTATATCAGTGCAGAACAGTTCAGTTTTGACCCCCCCCTTCATCTCGAGTTGACCCAGTACGCTGTGTGGTTTTCTCACTTGTCGTATCTCGCTTGTGCAGCGTGACCACATGATGCCTCTGACAAACCAAAGCGGCCATGGTTGAAAGGTTTCTTAGTGACCACAAAGGAAGGACAGGGTAACATCTGCTCATCCAAGGCATCAGCATCACTGCCGTTCAGGACGGATGCTAGCAACAGCAGCAAAAAAAAAAAAAAACCCAACTTGGTTTGTCAGTCAGACAGTTGGCTTTTTTTTTTTTTTTTTCTTTGTATTTGATGTAAAGTTTAAATGTTCTGCTGCAGTCTGTTTTGTGGTTAGACCGCTCAGTCGTCATGGTGACGGCTGTCTCAGCCCAGATTAACAGTTATCGGATACCAGAAGCGTAGAAACTCCTACCAGCTGCAGATAAATGCGGCGTGGCTAATGGAGATGCCTTCAAGTTTTACATTAGTAGTTTGAAGTTTGGCCGTTTGAAGGGTGCAGCTCTGGAGGCGGTAATGGGTGCAATGTTTGCTAATTATGATCCAGCAGGAGATCCTAAGGTCTGCTAAATAATAAAATAAATAACTGGAGACATAATGATAAACCTTTTTTTTTAAGAGGATAATAAGCTGATTTGTCCCTTAAATGAAGATGACTCTAGAATTGTACAGATCATTAAAAATGATTTTAAAAACAAAGCTGTAATGAAAGAAAAGTTTTTCTATGAAGAGTTGGACTTTTTTTCTTTTTATTATTGTTTTCCAATAATCAATTGGTTTGTTATGTAAAAAGTTAGAAAACCTGAAAAATAAACTATAAATACTCCAAACAGTCATCTGTGTGCTGTGATAAAAGGAGAAATGCAGCGAGTTTATTTCAGCCAGCTTACTTGCAGTGTGTTTTGGGCCATGCCCATCATTCTGAATAAAAAATAGTTGGAATATCGTATCCATTTTGGTTTTAACTCTTTTTGTAAAAACCTCAATCATTCAGATATAAACTGGAATTAGCAAGTCTTTTCTTTCTGTTAAATTAATTCTTCTATTCAAGCTAATACTTTTGTCTTCTTCTCTTGTTTTGGTTTTTATGTAAAACCAACAAACAAACAAAAAAGATTAGGTCTAAATCTAAACCAGAAGAGGTTGAGTTCCCAGTGTCTTCAGCCAGCCTTGGCGAGCTGTCCTCCATCTTTTGATGCATCCCTGCTCCAACACACATGTATCCGTGCTTCATTCTCTCTGCGGATGATTGATGGCTGCACTGACTTTTTACTTAATGAAACAGTAAGAACCCATAACATGCAGATGTTATGGTCTTCATCTCATGATTGATGTAGAGGGATGACTCTTTGATTTGCAACAGATAATGAGTGCATCTAATAGTTGCAGGGCAGATGAACTTGGTCACCCCTGGTCTAGATAACTTCTAATATGTGCATCTCTAGCTGTCAAGCTTGTTTGTTCACCAAAGAAAAAGCAGCACCCCTCCCTCCTTGTTATTGTTGTTTCTAGCATTTCACAGCTTGTATTTTTACTTGTATTCCAAAGGTCGTTTGAGTGGTTTCCCAATGGTTGCTTATAGTTACATATGTAGCTAAAGAATGTTTAGAGTTATGTTCTGATAAACCTCGCCCATTTGAATTATGGGGCAAAAAGAATTAAATCCTTTCCTACAGCAAGATAGAAATGATTTTAATTATTGATTTTTTTTTCTCAAGCTGTATATAGTTATAGAATGAAAAATCTGCTCCTAGAGGCATCAGTTGGTGGTTTTCTTGTTGTCCATCCTCCGGTCATTCAGATCCATGAACAATTGTTTCCGCTTCCTTAGTGTGGTGGCAGCCATCTTACAGATCCTCGCTGTCAGTTCGGTTCCTTGCAAGATAAAGCCAAAGAAGTCTGAGACTGTTGTGGATGTTTTTGAAGAGGCTTTTCCCCCAGAAGCTCTCTCCTGTTTGGGTTTTGTCGTCTCTAGGTGATAAGTGCCAGTAACGGAAATCATAAGCTGAATGCAAGGCACCACCTGTGGCGTGTTCTTGCTCAGTCTTGTGATCTTGATGTTGTTTTGCTCTTCTCTAACCGCAACAGACCTCCAATCTTTCTTCGTTGGATTTGCTTGTTTCCTGCAGTGACCTTCAGGGCATCATACGACCATCTCGTGTCTTTTTCTTTTTATTCCACGATGGCTCTACCTGCCATGGCCTCACGTGTTACTGATCCCTGTGGTATTGAGATCCTCTGTCACCGTCGTATAGATTTACCTCCAAGGGGGCCTGATCAGCAGTTTTAGTGTAATCGTGGAGCAACATTAATACGAGGAGGGTTGTTTTGATAACCGCAAGGTCAACTATTCCTGGCCGGCCCCTGAGGAGTCAATTACACAACTCCTCTGTGGGCTCCAGAGTGGGAAGCTTTTAAGGAAACTTGCACGTACCAAAAGAGGTGGAGTTCCACTCAGTGTGGCTTGCCGGCGGAGGCCATGTGGAAGTGAAAACACATGACCGCAGCGAGGAGACAAATAAAGTGTGTTCTGGGAATGCGTCTTCAGAAAGACTTGAATTTCCATTACCTTCCACATATGTAGATGTTGAACAGGATGCACGTGTCAGAGCTGCAGAAACAGAATCCATGTGTGTGAAAGAGGGCTTGGGTGTTTCACTATTAAATATTTATCTGTGGGGATGAAAGGCCAAACTAAAAGGTTAAATGTCTAAAAAGGGGCTTTGAGTTTCAGCTTAGTTTTGTTTGTGCTGGTATTGAAAGGTTTGGTGCAAAGCTTGTAGGAAATATGGAATATTTTGACGATTATGCAGTTTTGAAGTCGCCTAAAAATTGTATTACTCTTTACAAATCTACACATGTTGCATCATTTTGTCTTTTTCTATCTTGGCCTGTTTTTTATCCGTCTTTCTGTCCTCCTATTTATCTTTCTGCAATAATGTTTTTTAGTTCTCAATATTCAAATACGTCCTTTCTGCTTTTTAAACACACAATGGAGTTGGTTACTGACTTTATCTTCTAAAACATTTTATGGAGCTTTTAGACATTTTATGCAGA
The DNA here is from genome assembly GCA_034780135.1 of Jordanella pulchra. Classification (NCBI taxonomy): domain Eukaryota; kingdom Metazoa; phylum Chordata; class Actinopteri; order Cyprinodontiformes; family Cyprinodontidae; genus Jordanella; species Jordanella pulchra. Next base: position 6,647 of record JAUZNJ010010963.1, read on the forward strand.
AGTAAGATTAAAGTTTGTGCACAAACTTTGTGTCATAAAATGGAAACGGATTGTTCAGAAACAAAACGGGGAAAAAAAACTGCATTTATTGGCTGTGATGCAAACGACTTAATAAGTTTATTAGGAGCAGGGATGGAGCTGAAGCACCACTAATAGCTGCTGGGAAGAAAGATCTGCAGCGATGCTCCTCAGTGCACCAAGGGTGAAACCATCCTTCTAAGTCATGGTATCTATTCTCTATATTTCTAGCACTTGATTTCTGGTTACTACAGAAAATAATATTGTGGTAAATTAGCTATTTTTTTTTAAATGGGTAATAAATAATTTTAGGAGGCTCCTTTCAGCCTGCTGATGGGAGGGAGGGGGGAACTTGAAAGGAAATGGCAGAAGTTATTTATTGTGCATTTTAACTTATTAAAACGATGCATTTTTCTTTGTAATTGTTGCTTTCCCTTTATTCAGCTTTCATTGTTAATAGCACTCAGTATTGGGCAACAAATAAAGATTCTCAGGATTTCTTTTGGGATCTGGTTGACTTTCCATTTGATGATGCATTTCTTAACATCAAAGATCCCATGTCCTCCATCAGCTGCTTGTTTGGTCCTCAAAACATCAAAAAAAAAAAAAAAATACCATTTCTAATCCTCATCTCTATTTGTCTGCTCAGGATCAGGCCAAAGAGTGAAGCACATTCCTGGAGAAGTTGAGGGCTGCTGTGTTAGCCGTTAGACAGCCGACTAACACCACCGAGCCTGGAGAAATGGCCTGCAGCCCGAGCTCTCTTTACTGCAACGGCTGTGGACAAGGATGTGCGTTGCGATGGTGATCATTTACAAGAAAACAGTGGAAAAAAAGGGAGGCGACGATGTAGCATCAACACGCACCGACTTGGGCACGGTAAGAGGATGTTTTGAGATTACGTCAGCAGGTTTTCCTCGCTTGTGAAAGGTGTCATTTCATGTTTATGTAACCTCGCCAAGAGACTTCAGCTGTGTTCATCAAAAGGAGAGGATACGGTGCTGCTATTAATTAAGGCCGCCTGCCTCGCTGCATACGCTCCATGTTTTAGTTGTCCTAAGCGCCGCCTGAGTGACTCACAGGACATGACATCAGAGAATGTTTTACGGTCATAAATGGAGGATACTTGTGTTACAATTACAGATGATTGCATCATGAAAGCTGACAGCATACCAGAATTCCTCTGGGGATGATTGTGGAGTATTTTTGTTAAATAAGGCCGACTAAATAACTGCATCCTTGCAACTTGAAGCTCTGCCAGCACTGAAAGAAAGATGCCCCCACTCATGTGGACATATATTCTATTGAATGCGTTGAAATGAAGTCATCAGTAGAAACGATACTTGCTAAAAATCTGTACTTTTATGGAACTTCTTTAATTCCCATATTCCTTCTGTTTCTGTTGTGTTTTTAAAGAACCGATAGAGAATCTATCTTTTTTTTTCTTATAACTCACCTCCAGGCACAGACCATGAGCCAGGGAGCAGCACTTTTTTCCTGCGGACTCATGGGTAAGATTTTCTCCTCTCATTTGGTTGACATGGAGTTTTACACACGTTGATCATGAGCATGTATGTCTTGAGTTTTTAGCTTCTGATGATTACGCAACAAACAAATCTGGTTAGTGTATCTTAGCAAGTTTCAGCTCAACCATTGGATAGATGAGGGTAATACCTGCAAGCTAGCTTTGTTTTTCTCTTTTTTTTCCTCTTGATTATCGTTGATGTTTATCATCTGAGAAGAACAAACCTGCTGCATGCCAGGAGTGGACGCCTGCTGCCGCGTTTAACTGCTGACTCACCACCTTAGTTGGTTCACTTCACTCAAAACAAAAGAGAAACATCAGTTCAGATGGTACTTTCCCTCCCCAGGAACAACCCGCTCATCTGAGTGTTTGATATGTATATATTGACGCTGACTCCCATATATTGAGCCAGCTGGACGTCGAGGTTCCTTCCTTTTTTCCAGTCAGCTGCGCACTCAGACAAGGACACTAAAGTAGCGCCTGAGGGACGGAGCAGGGTTTATTTTTAGTGCCCAAAACACAAAGCAACAGAGTACTACGAAAACAGAACATGAGAACAAGAGCCGGCAGTCTGACTAAGCTTCAAGCGAAACTTTTAAGTACGCATGCGTGAGCTACTGCCATCAAGATTGTTAAAATTTGAAGTATCCTCCTGAGATCTGTAAACCAAATTCCAGTGAAAGTGCAGGTCCTTTTCTCAGGAACAATCCACCCGTGTTTGATGGAATAACAGCAGATCCGCCGGTCAGTTTTTGAAGAAAACCTTTAATCGGTGTTGGCGGCAAAAACCGGATTGGTGTTTTCATTATTCAGGCTGTTAAGAAATATTATTAGAAACATAAAATCATGTTAAAAATTCTAAAAAAAAAACCCAACAAACTTATGAAGCTGTAGTGAGGAGTTAAAAGTTTTTGGTTTTTTTTGTGTAAAATAAAATCCAAGCAACAATAAATGTGTCCTAGTGGAAAATCCTAGTGGAAAATTGACTCTATGGAGTAAGAAATTCAGCCCTTAAGCCACAACTTATCAGTATTGAACTAAACAGTCAATACAAGCTAGGCATGGGCATGTCATCAGTGGTGATGTAACCCTCGCGGCTCAAGGGCCGTATTGTACGGCCATGTGTCGATTTTTCACTATGATTGCCTGCGATATCCTGATTGAGTAAAACGAAGCAGAAGAACCACGAGATTCATTTGTAAGCAATAAAAAATTTCAACTAAACAACAAAAGACCTTCTTTTCTTCCACAATTGTTTGTTCAACAACGTCCCTCAACAATCTCTGGGTAATCCTGAAGTCCTTCCCTCTGACAGGGATCTTATATCAGGGAAAGTGTGGCTCCAGGAAATTCGAAATGACTAAGGGAGTAAAACCGTATCAGGAATTTTAGACGCGTGGAACAAGCTTGCAATGAATATCTGCTGTGCACCTGTTTTAAAAACGTGCGTTTCTGCTCTGGTTGTTCAGAGGCGAGTCGATGGCGTGAGGTGGGGACCAGCTGTGCCTTTCAGCAGCGGCCTGTTGGAACCAGCCTGGAGAGCCTGTGGGACGTCCTGCCTGAGGTGCACAGAACTTCTAACCACTGGGGCTGGGATGTGGGCTCCACTTCCAGCACCATCTCCAGCCTGCTGCAGGACCTCAGTCTGACTGAGACCTCACACTCCACAGCTCCCCCCAGCAAGCGGCAGTGCCGCTCCTTGTCTTGCTCCGACGAGCTTGGGAGCTGCCGCTCCTCCACCTGGCGCCCTCAAAGTTCTCGTGTTTGGACGTCCGTAGAGAAGAGGCGATGCCACAGCGGCGGCAGCGTTCAGCGCAGCGGTCTGGGAAACTCCCAGCTCGGTTTCCCGGCGATGCAGCGCAGCTTCAGCTTCAGCCTGCCCGCCCGCTCCAACACCAAGGAGCCGCCCTGCTTCTCCCAGCTTTCATCCATCCCTTCCGCCTTCTCTGGCCTCACTCCCTCCTCCACACCCACCGTCCAGCCCCTCTACCTCTCTCATGAACAGATCTGCCTCCCAGAGGCTCAGGAATCTTCACCAGCGAGCTCCCCTGACTCCACTCCCGAACTCAAGCGCAGAGGTGGGGAAGGCGGCCTCGCTCGAAGTCGCTCCCAGCCGTGCGTCTTAAACGAGAACAAGATCGGTGTGAAACGCAGGAGGCCGGCAGACTCGCACAAACAGAGACCTTCCCTGGATCTGGCAAAAATGACTCAGGTTGGTGTTTGAAAAACGGATCATCAAGTAGGAAAATATGTGAAGAGAGTTCCTGCTTATAGCCAGTTAGTCCTTTATTATAACAAGCAGCATAAAATGCTGCAAATCAGATGAAAGAGATCAAAACAATCTTAAAAGGAGAGACAAAAAAAAAACACTATATAAGGCTCATCTCACTTCAACAAAAGTTTATTATCAATTAAAAAATGAATTAAATTAGGGATAAATGATTATATTATGCTGCTGTTTGGTTTTTAACTAAAACACTCGTTTGCGAGGGCTGATAACAGAACGTTAGTTCCTTTGTGGTTTTCATGCACTCCATGAAAACTTTCATTTGATCCTGATTGAGTAGAAGATGGCCTGGTGCCATACATGAGTTCCTTTAAAATACAGCTGAAAATGAGCATTAAACCATCTGCTTTAATGCCGTATTCTAGTGATGGCAGCATGTGGAAAATAACAAGTAGCCAAGATGGAGCCTCATGGAACAAAGGATTTTAAAGATTTCTAATTATCTATTCATCTTCTAATGCTGGAAGTAACGAACATCTCTGGTTTCTACGTTGGCAATCAGCAGTTCATCCTGACTGTTTTTGTTGTTGCACTACAAACAGACCTCTATTAATTTTAATTTATTGGATTTTTATCTGACAAACATTATAAATTTATTATTATTAGATTATTTGAACAGAGTTCAGAGATGGTGGAAGTTTGGCAATATTTCCTCTTTTATTTGTCACCCTGCCGGTTTAACAGCCCTTTGCTCCCTAGATGAACAAGTTGATAATTGTATTGATTTCCATTTTCAAAGTAAAATATGTCATAAACTTTGCCTTTTCTATAATCCTGTTTGTATTATGTAAACAGCGTAAGGACCGAGGGTTAGGAATGCGTTTGGAAGTCACATTTGACCAAAGTCTGTCCTACTTGTCAGGTGCCAACTCTACTGACATTGATGTATAAACTCCACGTTTTGGGATCCAAACAGGGAGATTTTTGTCCAGGTCCTCCAGCCTCTGCTTGTTCCGCTCGGTCTGGGTTATTCGTTTTTGCTTTCCATGTGCTGAAAACAAACGCCTTCAGTAAAGGTCACCGCGTTCTCCCTCGACACACCTCGTACGAGTGTGTCTGCCTGCATTGTTGTTCAAAGCAATCATTCATTCATGCAGGCCTGTTCAGAGTCACATTCCAATTATGTGGGTGTGTATCCGCATTCGCAGGAAAAGGAATAGAAGTGTGTGCTGTTGTTTATTGCCTGGGGAAAAGACAGCTGGGTGAGAGCAGACCTCTAGAAGAGGGTCTGTGTGTATAAAATCCATCCCACCTGATTTGTACATCCATGTAGGCATGGAGTCTTTCTGCCCCGACACGGCGTGGAGTTTCAAATATGATAATAAACACTTTGGAGACGGTCACTTGGAGTTCAGCCGTGTCACAGTTGTGACACAGCAGACGCCACGGGGGGCTTCAAACAGAGGCGAGGTCAGTGTGGAGGAAAACAACACCAGGCGAGACGACCAGCAATATTTTCCTAGAGCTTAAAGCTGCTGATCTTCTCCACTGTTCATGTTCTGTTAGGAAGACATTCAAAGGGAAAATAAAAAAAAATCTACAAATTTGTTGGTATTTTAGGAGCAGAAACACTAATATCCTCTTTTCAAATTGAGAAACTTGATGTAAAACGTGTTTAGCGGCGGTACGACTCTAAGCCTACTGTAGGCAGCTGTAGGACTTTTCCATTTACCTTATCAGGATTCAGAGTCACCTTACTTTTCAAAGAGCGCTGGCAGTTGTTGCTGAATGTGTCTCTGAAGCGTAGCGTCATCTGGACGCATCAGTGAGACGATTCTGACCAGGAGAAACCGATCGCCTGCTGCAGGTTACAGGTTATGGAATAGAAAACGGTGATAGTTTGTCCTTTGTATCAAGATTAATTTATGTTAATACAGCATTTTGAATTAATTAGTTAGCATTAGTTAGAAATCAGTTTCATGAAGGATCATAACAGACAGGCCAGAGAGAAAAGCTGCAGAAGAATTTAAAGCAGAATTATCCCAGAAGAAAGTAGGGCTGAAATGATTAATCGATTCTATCGATTTATTTCATTTTCTATTTTTATGAAGATCAGATTGTTTTTCCTCCAATGTTGGGCTGAGTGACTTCAATTCATCAGTTTTTGTTAGATGTCTACTCATAACTGATAAATAAGCTCACTGAGTGATAACGTAGTCAAACATATCAATAGCACATGCAGTAAGTGGGCGTGTTGAGTGAGATCTACAAAGATTGCTCCTCAAATGTTAACACGTATAAAGCAGTTTGGTTCCACCCATTAAAATGATCAGATTATGTGTTTTACAAGCAGCTCGAAAGTGGCTGTAAAAGAGACGAGGTTCTAAGCCATGGAGAGAATAAATATTTATAGATCACTTGATGTTGGTAGCATAACAAAAAATTTGAGGGACTGAAGTTAGGTAATTATTTGACTATACTTAAATGATAAAACATGTTTTAATAAAGGCATTTCTCAGACCAGAACTCTGGAAGAGACCAGAACAAACTTGGTAGGAGCAACGTAAAAACAACTTTTTCTAACTGTGCTGAGTCTTCCTCTGGCCTTTCGTTGGTTCTCTCCCATGTTCAGAGCCAGAACTCCTGCTCCAGAGTCTGAAGTGCTAATGCAACAATCATATCCATAGCCTGCTGCTGACAAATCTGTCTTTATTAGCAGAGCCAAGAAAAACAGCAGTTTGCCTTTGATCTACCGTGTCGCAAAGCAACAAACTGGAGGATAAACTCAGCTTTAGTTTTCAAGTTTTATCCAAACCTTGTTCTTTGGGCTTTTATACAATAATGTGTTATCGCTGTAAAAGCAATAGGAATCAAACCACACATCTAAACCTTGGTTGTATAGTTAGGTTCCTGATTTTCCTCTGCTTTGTAGCCCTGCACTCAGCCCATATCTTGATGGACCTAGAAATCTTTACGTCTAAAAGCAGGATTATTAAAATGCAGGATTCTGGAGGAACCGGCAGATAAAAGTAGTTTAAAAGCTTCACCATTTAACTTTTTTTTTTGTTTGTTTGTTTCTTTTTGATCTTTTCTCTAATCTATTTGTCTTGATCACAAAATGCCATCAAGTAATATGAGGAAAATGTGTATTTTGCAGCGTGGAATCTAAACCTTCCGTAATCGATTAAACCTTAAAATAAAAAGGAAAAAAAAAAAAAACTCACTGCTTGTCAGTTACCTAAAGCAGGGACTGATCTCATCATCACAGCTTAAGGTTCTCTTTGGTTGTGAATGTCGTCTGTGTCTCATACTACATCTGTGCATCATCGGTGATTTGTAGATTTATGGTTGTTGCAGCTGCTCACTCTGCCCTTGTGTTTAAAGGAGATGGTTTCTGAAAAAAAGTTAGCATTTGAGGACCAACGGCTGATGGTGTTTAATACTTTATATGAACATATATTCAAGGTTTCCCACCTAAATCCTTTTTTGACATTTGAAAAAGGCAAATTTGAAGAATTTCTTACTCTAATTACCTTTAATGATCCTTTTCCTTTTAAAGGTTACATAAGCAAACAGACGAGGGGTGAATTCACAGAGGCTCTATTCTCTTGTTTCTCGTCTGTGACGCCAGTCAAAGCATGAGGCAGCTGTCCCCCCCCCCCCCCTCCCTAACTCATATTAGCCGTTCAGATTGAATAAGCCTCAGTCATAAAAGCTTGTCATTCCGGCATGCACAGCTGCTGCAAGCATGCCCACAGCGGCATTGGCACATGTGTATTCCCCTGCAGAAGTTTCTAGGGGTTTTTTATTTTTTGGTTTCCAGATCTAAGTGAGCATTGTGCAAGGCCATCGAGAGGCCAGAGGAGTCAAAAGGCCGACGTGATGCATGATCACTCGCTGCTCAAAAAAACAGACGACAGCTTTTTAGCCGTAATTGGTTTGAATCAGAGGTGAATGATGGGCCCCGCTTCCTTTGTTTTTGTTCTTAACCACCATTTTTGTCTATTTTATGAGCTTAATTAGGTTTAGATGATTAATAACAGCAGACATGGAAGGTAACATTAATCTTTACATGGTCACTCTAACAGAATTATTTGTTGAACTAATCCCTGGCTGGATTTTTCTTTTTAAAAAGATTAAAGAACGCACCTTTTTTAAAAATTGAATAAAAAGCTATATATTGAAAAAGTTAGCAATAAAGGTAAGATATAAAGCTCTCACACATTTACAGAACTAATTATGGATAAAGACCAATAAAAAAGAAATATCAGAAAATATCTTTTTCCACAGCCACAAATAAACAAATATCTTTGGTTAATTTGGAGATGAGCCTGAGGCCCTTCATCCATGTTTACAATTACAATTTTGTCAAAGCTATAAAAAAAATTTGTAAATAAAATGGGAAAAGTCACAATGCAATGTTTGCAAATAAAATAAAAAGGAAACCAAAATATAGACCTATAGAGTCTATAGGTCATGAATACTATTTATACGTTTCCCCTTCACTCAGGTGGAAAGCTTGGATGATGAAGGCCAATTTTAGGAAACACATCCAGAAGATGACTATACTAAAACAAAACAAAAAGCATGGATCCAAAAATCGCCCCCTGTAGAACTCCTGTTTTATCTTTGTTTTTCTAATATTTAAAGTAGGATATAATATTAAATCTCTATCATTTTTGAGAGTTTATCCGTTGAGAGACCTTTAGATCTAAAACGATCAGCATAATCTATAAATCCTTTCTCAATTACCTATTTTATAAGAAGACAGAAGATTGTCTTGAGTAATTATGTCTAAATCCAAAAGGTTTCTTTCTAGATAATCTAAACGTTTCTCTAAAGCAACCTTCTCCATGACGTAAGACTGGACTAAAGGCTACGGCGTCTGCTGTCGCTTATTTCATAAGCAGTACCAGGTTTTTAGGACATTTGAAAGCATATTTTTCATTTGTCTTCATCTAATTACAGCTCACAGTTAAGGAAAACCAGAAACACAGTTTCTAAATAATATATTAAATTATATAGTTTTTTTTTTTGTTTGTTTTTTTTTTACTCATGGAATTTATAATGTTGTTTATATGAAAAGAGCTTTTTAGACCTCTAAACAATAGTTTGTCTTTTTTCCTCGGACCTGATAGAAGTGCCATGAAATTGGCCGTCTAATGTATATTTCAGCATCTTGTTGCTCTTTAGTCCAGCTGCTGTCCAGGACTCATTAATTTCCATCAAACATGAAACTGACGTTGCTTCAATACCTTGGCGGGACTCATTTATCCTTTTTAATTGTGCTCCTTTACACATTTTTAACCCTTTGCCAACTTCCTACTATACACTCTGAAGCAATGGTGACAGCTTGGTTTACGTGTAACGCATCCACACCTATGAAAATGTATAAACGCGAGAATAATCCTGTGTGGAAAAAAGATGGCCGACGAACAAGAGTTTCTACTGATGGGGCTTCGTAAATCAAACAATCGAGCAGATCGTGAAAAACTCTTTGAAGGATATTAGTGTCACGGACGACACAAGGAAGCATTGAAAAATAAGGATAACAGGGTTTTCTTCTTTTAGAAATAGCAAGGCGTTGTAGGCTTGCTCTGTGCTCTACATTGCCCCCTAGAGTCAAACAGTATATTTGCTGCAGTGGGTAAAACCTGCATTGAGCACAAAAGCTGCAAAAGTTATTGGCCTTATTGTCTCGTTTGCCAGCTGAATGTAGATCTTAGCAAAAACCCAACTTTCCCCTCCTAAGTGAGGATATCTGTGTCGGATGGAGAAAGGTCAACATGGTTTGCAATGATTGTGTCGACTGTAACATGGGAGCGCTTTCATAGTTATATATTTGTCCTAAACATTATCTGTCTTCATTCAATTTAAGGGGTTTAACTCCCTGAACTAAATAAATGAATTAAAGTTAGTTAGGAAAGTTATTTTAGTGGGAAGGTTTTATGTATTTATTTTTTTAATGATTTGTGCTTTTTCTCTACAGACGCTTCGGAATTTCCACAGTCTTAGCTGCCCTGGTATCACCAGTGACGACCCACTGAAGCCAGACCCGGCGACCCCCTCCTTCAGGTCCAACGGCGACGACTTATCTGAAAACGAGGAGGGCTCGGAGTCATCTGATCCCGCTTGGAACTCCGAGGAGCACGGCGATGGCACAAAGGTGGGAACGACCGGCGGGAAGGACGGCGAGACCCTCTGGGTGGGACTGTGCAGCATGACGAGGGACATGTATCAACTCGGTGGGGAACTGGACATCGAGCAGATCGAGAGGAACTGAGCTGAGCTGCCTTTTCCTCCTCTAGGGGGGGAAGCTAATTACTGGACTGGAAGTTTATCACCAGGTGGTACAATAAACAGTGCTGATAGTCTTACGGACAAAGCTAGAGGAAGCTCATGCAGGGAGCATTCCTGCGCTTGTTTTTTTTTTTTTTTTTTGGAATTTTTTTTTTTTCTTGAAGCGAGACTGAGCAGAAATGTTGTGCTTTAAATGTCCATGTTTGGGGACTTTGTGTGTTTAGAGGCGACTCCCCCCTCCCCTTCCATGTGTTGTCTCAGGAGAAAACGAAAGGCAGTGAAGAGGGATCCAAGTGGAAATGATAAAATACATAGTTACCATGACGTCACTCTAATCTTCAATAGCCTATTTGTGCTTTTTATGGAGAATTCACAGCAGGTTTGTATAAATTCTCTGCAATAGATTGAGTGTCTTTTCTTGTTTTCCTCTGACGTTCCTCACTAGCACATAGGTACATGATGGAAACAAATGAACACCACTTAACTAGCTACTGTTGAAGCGCCATTCACTCTTTATTAAGCAGTAAGTAGCAGGAAACACCTTCAATTACAGATGAGCTTCATGTTTTACTGAGTAACTTCAGGCTCGACTCTGAAATCGGAGCTCCTGAATGTCTGAGAGATGCTTTGAGATGTTAACTATGTTAATGTTCTTTCTTTATTACAATTTGTAACTACAAAGTTATGTAATACATGAAACATTATTTCTATAAAAAAAAATAAAAAGGTTTAAAAGTGGAATCGGTAGTCGTTTTATTTAACTGTCGGGAGTCAGTTTTTTTTTTTTTTTTTTTTTTTTTTTTTTGCTTAAGTGCTTAGAAAAGTTGTGGGAAATATATTTTTATTATTTGGCAACAATACAGCCATTTTATTTGGGTTTGGGTTTTTACATGTCGTCAGGCCTCATCGCCAGATTTGAACATTAAGCTTCCCAATTTTTTACCCGTTCTCAGCTAAATGGCTTTTTTTTTTGTCATATTTATTACTTTTGGTATTATTCCACCTGAGCCTTGAAGCTCTGTAGCTCCTCCCAAGCTTATATGGGCCTGATGATAATGAGGTGGCATCTGAAAGGGAGTGAGTTGCACTAAATTTTATTTTGGAGTATTGAAGTAATCAGAATGATCATTTTAAATGACTGAATTCACATTATATGCAGTTTAAAGCA
>JAUZNJ010010974.1:0-17884 GCA_034780135.1 Jordanella pulchra
GTTTTACAGCATGAAATGTCTGAATGAGTGCTCATCCAAGACTGGTGATTCCATACTTTTTGCCAGGGGTTGTAGATTCAGAGTGGAGGAGAATAATGTTTTCAAGGTCTTAATCTTTTGCTTTCAGGTCCTAAAATCAGCTATTTCTAGTCCAAGACACTTAAATCTAAAAAAACAGCCAATCATCAAAATATATATATATAAATGATAATGCCTTTGAAAGGATCGTAACATTTGGGAGTGAACGCTGATGTTCATAATACTAATTATTCAATTAGTTATTGGGGAGAAAAGTTATAAGTGTTGTAGACTAATGGTAAGCCCACAGTAATGCTATATCTGCTGCTGGTTCTGTGTAAATGAATCATTTATTGAAGTAGCTTTGTTCAAAACAATAATAGTGTGGGTTTGAGCCACAGAGTTCATTCATTTTAAGGACAGGTGGCTCTATTTAAGTATGAGGAAAGCCATTGTTTTGTGCGCCAGTTATGTGATCTGAGTGAAAGGGTTGCTCTACAGTCTTGTTATTACGGATGAAACAAACTTGGAAAGCTAACGCAGCTCTGAGTGTCGGCGTCCATCTGTTAATAGCTCACCTGTTTTCTGACAGACTGCCTGAGGGGGGAACACCTTCCCAACTGCTCCCCTCTCCATCCTCACCAATACTTGACTGAGAACCACTTTCAGTTGAGGTTAATAGAGAGGGATTCACCCTCCATTAACCTGAGGGGATCCTTATATGTGGAAGACCAAGCAGAGACCACTTTCTACGGCGACTAGAAGCACAACCTTGTGCTTTTCTATGTTAAGCTTACCCCTTAAAGTGGGCCTTTTACATAATGTGTTTCTTTGCACTGTTGATTATCAGTTGAGCAGCAGAAAACCAAAGTCAGATTTCTTGTACAACCATTTCATTTGATCTGCTTGGAACACTTATATCTTATACAGGTGTGTAGCCGAGTAATTATTCAACTTAATATTAGTTCAGTGATCCACAAAAAAGGTATATCTGCAGGAACTTTTCAGAGTACAAAGTAAATTTAAATGTAAATAACAGAAATATGAAAACATTTTACACTTTCCTAAAGGTCTTGCTACCTTTAATTAAAGAATGGTTTTGGGTTTTTTTAGCTCTGAGTGGAATAAAGTGTCTTCAGTCCATTTGCATGTCTGGAAATAAAAGCTTCGGCTATTTCGAGGTTTGTGAACAACTGTTTTTAAAAGAAAAAAACAGTTTACCCTCTGTTTTCCAAAAGATGAGGACTTTCCGGTGGAAATCACTTATGTTAAGCCATTAAGTTTATATATATATATATATATATATATACATACATACATACATACATACATCTACATAATGTCTTAAGGTGTGTAGTTGAATCAGTGGTTAACTCAGAACAAAATAATCGAGACGTGCTTTGTTATCTTTGGAAAACAATCAGAAAATTGTGCTGGTTTCCTGAATAAGGCCCACTTTGGGGATTCTAACATTTACAAATCCAAACTGAGACCATTGAAGCACATGCGCTTTTTTTTTCTAAATAACAGATTATTTTTACATGATTCCAGTAGAGATATGAACGTTTACAAAGTTTAGTGGCGGGGTTTATCTACATAAAATAGCATTTAATAGGAAGAACAACAATTTAACACGATGTTCTAAAAGTGAAACCTAGCTGCGAGGTGGGGCTTGATTTAACGGGAAAGTATGGCACGCTTCTTTAATTTAAAACCCTACTTTGCAGCATGCCCTGCCTTTCCAGATTCTATCCGCCATGTCTTAAGACGACATATATTTCGATAAGGAGACTTGGGTGGTATAACTTCTGCTGTTACACCACGTGGAGCGTTTCTACAGTACAGTAAACATTAAAAGGTTTTTCTTTGTGCAGAAAAGGACAAAAGCAGGTGTGAGAGACGAAGATGGTGAGCCAATCAATGGGAGGGGCCTCTTTAACAGTTGAGCACGAGGAGTTCACGCTGATTGGTCAACAGTTATGTAGGGGCGGAGTCAGGCTTCTTCATATAAATACTCCTGGCACATTGTCGTGACGGAACGACAACCTGGCCTGGTGTTGTGGCCGCTGAAGGCGTGAGAGCACTGAAGGCTACAGGTGGCCGCAACTTTTACCAGATAATATAAAACTGCGAGCGATTACAGTTTTTTATTTCAATCGTTTTTGTCTTTTTTTGGATGCCGGGGAACTGTTAAGCGCTTAGTTTAGTACCTTGTGTGCCGCGGTCTTTCTCTCCGGCTTGACCAATGCTTCTGCATCAGTACATGAACGGATCTCTGGAAGTCATGCCTCCGACACCGGTCCAAAAAGACACCACGTTTACCAAAATCTTCGTCGGCGGGCTGCCGTACCACACGACTGACGCTTCGCTCAGGAAATACTTTGAGGCTTTCGGGGACATTGACGAGGCCGTGGTGATAACTGACAGACAGACCGGTAAATCTAGGGGGTACGGCTTTGTAAGTACAACCAACACTGACTCGAAAATCACATTAACGCAAAAATATCATTTTTAGGGTTATCTGTTTAGTCTGTAATTGTTTGTAAAACTTTGTTTTTAGATTCCTATAAAACCTACTTTAAGTGACATTTTCTTTAACTTAACAAACGTCTTATTCTTAACGCGTAATTGTGCGCAGCTTCTTGTTTCTCTCTCTCTGTCGCCTGGCTGGGTGTTTATTTCGATTAATGAGGATGAAGGATCACAAAAGTTGATGAGTAACTAAGAAGATTATATTTCAACATATGTCTAATGTCCAACCCCCATCCAATGACCCCAAGTCTGACTAGCCTCAGCTTATTGCTCTGTGTGTTTGTGTGTGAGGGAGGCTGATCTTCTAGCTTGCTTTATATGGTTATTTCAGAGCAGTGGGAAGGTTGACCTTGCACACACTGTTTTCCATTGTCAGGGACCAGGAGACATGATTTACATCGCATTTGAGCTGTTGGAAGAGGAGGAGAAAGTACTTAAAGATGCGTGCTAGAGTTTTCAGGAAAAAAATGTGTTATTAAAAAAAAAAAAAAAAAAACTACCTCCTTTAACTCAACTGATTTGACATCTTTGTCTATTCTTTTTTTCCCCTTTTTAATTTGCATTTTTAAATTCTTTCACAGGAGGTTTTCATGTGTACCCTGCACAGCTGTGGTAATACTTTTACGTAGTTTGTAAGAACAAGTCTCCAACTCACAAGTGCAGATTTATAATTACTTTGTTTTCCAAGGGCCATTCATTCTGATACCCATGCTGACCACAGTGGATAAACTATTGCTTTCTTTAAAGTAACTGAAACTTAGGCACCTAGGTGATAAAGTTCACATAGTAGTGAAGACAACATGATGATGATGAAGATTAAACTGATGGGAAGAGGAACCTGCAGATCACCAATGTTGCTACAGTTCCATGTTTTCCTAATATCATGCGGTTATTTTAAACCCCCATTTTTCGACCAAATTTACCTCCGTTTTACTTTGTAGTTTGGTACATCGAGGAACCATCCTAGAGGAAAAAGGATGTTTAAATAAGTTGCATTGTTTTTAATTTCACCACATTTCCATGCGTATTTGATTAATCCTCCCCGTTTGTTCTGTTTACTCTGATCAGATGTAGCAGGTTATGCACCAAGATCAAACCAAAACAACCAACAGACATCCTGTTGTTGGATGCAGACAGACTCGTATAACCCCCTTTACTTACAGTGAACTATGAGGAGATTCTGAAAGTTAAGTTGGAGCCTTGAATGTCAAAACATGACTGTTCTGTTTCAGTTATAGAAATATTGTGAAATTACCATGATACCTGTAGCAGTTTCTGAAGACGACCTGTGCAGATATAATCCTGGAGGTCTTAGAAAAACCTTTTGAAACATGATGTTATGGAACCATATGATCTGATTGCCGTCTTCCTTTCATCCCCTGCTTCCTCCAAACACGCATGATTCCTGGGGCAACAAACCTATGAGCCCTGTGGAGGTAATCAGGCTCAAACCTTTGTTTTAAACACCAGTTGGACTCCACTTGAACTCGTACAGTTCAGAATCCACTTGGCGTCTAATGAAAGCTCCTCTGCCATAATGTTTACTAAAGCAGCCTTATCAGGTTGAGGCGTATGACATCACCAACCGAAATACAAAGCAGAAGGAAATCCTGCAGTGGAAATCCATACTTCATTGCCCAGCTTTCACATCATTTGGTGTATTTTTCAGTCCCTACGTTTGGAAGTTATTATATATTAATTTCTTTAGAGCAATGAAATCATCATGGTGTTTGAATCTACTCCTGATCACTCATTCAGTTTTTGTGGGAAAATGTCTTGTGGTTTATATTGCAGTTTCCTAAATTAACCTTATATATATATTTTTTTTTTTACCTTTTGAAATTCTGTAATACTGCATTTCTATCCAAGTTAATAGGTGACTTATCCCGTCCCTGGAAGATAAAAGCACAAAAGAACAGAAGCAGGAGTGGGGGAAAAAAATGCAAATATTTACCAGAACTCTGCAGAGACGCATCAACTCTGCTGTCTGGTCAGGCCAAAGAAGGAGTGGAAAACGGTTCTGTGTGCATGTATACCCCTTAAAGGGGGAATTGGAAGACAATTGTTCCTTGTTTACACATAAGCTCATGAAGTCAGAGGGGAAGCTGTCCTGTGAGTTGAGCAGGTACCGTGCGGTTTTCTGTTCCAGGCTGGCGTTTCAGGTTAAACAGGCTCTTCGTCGAACCATACGGGTGATTCTTAGGATTATACCTCAATCAACTACACTTGGATCCTTCAATGTTTGGCTTCAACCTGTCGGTCCTCTTCTGAGGTGCATCTGCTGCTGGGAAGATAAGAAACAGGTTTCAGAAGTCGAGTTCACATGGTTTTTTTTTTTGTTTGTTTTTTTTTTTGTTCTTACACACCCTTTAGAGGTGGATTAGTAGACCCCCACTAACCGCCACCACCCTAACCCCACGGCAAGGCCTTTCAGTGTAAACACAGACGGGTTCCTTCCTGTGTGTTCACTACACGGTGCCTGCGGTGGGCTTTTCTCCTGATCAGCCTCGCTGTAAGGATGCTCAATGTCGTCCCAAACTCTGCTAGACTTCCTCGGATCAGCTACTTTTGCAGAGGAGACTGTGAGCTAGCAGGATGTGGCAACCAAAGCAGGAGGGTTCATCTAGTGCCAGGAGGGAGACATGGGGGTGGGGGTGAACTAATACCAATCTCCTTATTTTGTTCCTAATTGGATAAGCTTCTTGTTGGCCAGATCCATATTTCAGCAGTTCTGCCAATGTCTTAGTGGCAGTCTACAGGCCGGCTACTGCTGCTCTGGGCAGTTTTTAAGCCTTATTTTTTTATTTTTCTTTGCTCTGGTGTTGGTTTTCCTCTTTCTTCAGATAAATGGGATAAAAGTGAAGGAAGAGAAAGAAAAACGAATGAAGGTTGGAAAAGTTTTCCAGGATTTTGTAATTTTATCAGAGATGCCAGAGCTAGAACAACTAGAGCATAGAGTAACATCACTGGCTGCACACTGGTTGCGAGCTGCCCTAAAATGTACTTTATAGCTTTGTCTTGCTTACAAGGACATCAAATGGCTTTTAGAACCCATCTCCACCCATAGAAAGGTTTAGTTCAGAAACTAGAGCTTTTTAAACTGGTTTCATGGAGCAGACTGGTCCATTTTAAGATAAAATCGTGTTTATTTTTCGGCTTACCTGAAGAGCCTAAAGCATGACTCAGCATCAGTTTGTGTATGTGGTCACCAGGTGACGATGACTGACCGAGGAGCGGCAGAGAGAGCCTGCAAGGATCCCAACCCCATCATAGACGGTAGAAAGGCCAACGTCAACCTGGCGTACCTGGGCGCCAAACCCCGCAGCCTGCAGACAGGTGAGAAGCAGCCTTGAAAATCTATAGTTAGTGTCTGTCTGATCTAATCGAACAGATATTAAAACCAAGAATTAAGAATTTTAGTGCCAGACATTCCAGAATCCAAGCAGTTGGACAGAAATCTATTTTATGTTTACTTTTCTTTTAAATGGGTCTCTAAATGACTCTAATGAATATATTAAATTTAAAAGCTTCATAAATACATATAGATTTAGAAAAGTTTTAATTCACAATAATGTGAATTAAATAATCTGTCATTTTTTAGTGTAATTTTTCCTGCGTTCATGAGACCATGAAGTAATTTAAGCCATCGGTGTGGTCTGCTTGTTATACTATGTGATTGTTTTACCTCCACAATGGATACTAATGGATAAAATAAGCCTTTAACTTCTATTTTAAACAGAATATGATCAAATGAAGTAATTATTTAAGTCTCTTTTATAAACCAATGGAAAAAAAAAGCTGTAATATTGTTAATATATTGATCTTTTTGTGCACCTTAGTGTTTGTGTAATGGGGGATTTAAACCCCCGAAGGTGTTTCTGGATCCATCTTCTTGAAAACTAGGATTTACTGCCTGTTAACAGGCTGGTACAAACTTCTGTTGTTTAATGTGAGGTCATATGATTGTACCCTACAGCTCCCATCTATAAACACAATCCATACAGCGCTCATACTTCTGTGACAGCTCATAAAAGATATATATATTTTCTGCTTTTTGCACATAATTTTTTTTGTCTTTTACCCACAGCAGGCTGGAAACAGGCCGTGCCTCTGTCTCTCCATGCCCTCTGTGCATTGTTCTCTGCTCCTCCTCTGTAAATGCAGATGTGTGTCTAACAACCAGCCTCCTCTTTTTTTTCTTTATTTTTTTTTTTTTTTTTCATTCTCTCTCCCAGGCATATCCATCGGAGTGCAGCCCATCCACCCGGCACTCATCCAGAGGCAGTATGGGTAAGTGAGAGGGGAGTGGGCGCTTGTTATGCCACTGGGCTACTATTTCTTTGACAAATGCAGCCTCTAGAAAGAACATGCCAGTTTCAGTGTCCGCATGCAACTCTGCCATCTCCATTAGCATATTTTAAGAGAGCTGACTCCCGTATATTTGTGGTAATGGACGTGCGTTCCAGAGGTGAATGTATGACTCACCTGTTAACCTCTCTGTCGGGGGGCCTCATGACTCGGGGGTCCTGCCTGAGCGGTAGCTATGCCGCGGAGGAGAAAACTCCATAGCGTCTGGAAGCTGCGGTTGGCTGAGCAGCTAACGACCATTTCACTGTTCTGACTCTTCTAACTCCCCCCGCAGCTCTCAAATATCACGCTTCAAGCGACGGCACAAGGCATGTTTGGATTTAAGTTCAGAAAGTTGGCAGGAAATAGTTTTTGTTGTTGCCGTGTTTTTCCCTGGAATACTGCGAGTTGTTTGATCAGCAATAACAAAATACTAAGCAATCATTGTTTTATGAGTTAATCAGTATTCAAAAGATTCAGCATGTTTTTCTTTTTTATCTAGAAACATCTATATTCCAACACGGTTAAAAAAAAAAGTTGGATTGAAAGGCTATAATACTGTTTTTTTTTTTTTTGTTTTTTTTTTCTAAAGAAATAAAAATGTTAGTTTATTTCATTCATTTAGCTGAAATAAACTGACACTGGGTATATTAAGTCCCAACAGTCAGAGGAGGGTATTTCAAGTTTTTATTCATTTACCATTTGTTATTTTGATGATCATGTTATACAGAAACCTCTCTTATAAAATTAAATTAATACAGAAATGGATATTTAACAGAACATCAGCTTGACATTTTCTGTGGATCAGAAGTAACCCATAACTAGGTATTAGTCACTAGTAACCAGTGTTTAATTCATCTTTCAGCTCTGGAACCATTAACACTTAACTCCCAAAATAGGATTGCAAAACCATAGTTTTTCCTTCCCCTTAATGTTCCACCAGTGTGGTCAGATATAGCACCCTCAACAGCACTTCTTTAGCTGTGTGTTTTCTGTTTAACTATATCACACTAAGTAAAATGAGGATATAATATTTCAGTTTCCTGATGTTGAAGTAAATAAACTTAAAATGACAATATTCATAAAGATTTCTTCTTATCCCAGAAAAGGCCTGAAAGTGATTCTAAAAGGTAGTATAGGATTTTTTTTTAAATTTTTTTTTTTAAATGAATAAATAAGACTTTTTAAGGGATGGGAATTTCATAAAAAAAAAAAAAAACAAATCAGTGAACTTCTGGTCGGGGAAAAAACTGGACGTATTATTTGCTTAAATTAGCTAAAGCCCCAGAAGGAACACATCAATCACGATCTCTCGAGTCCTCAGAGGGGGACAGGAAAAGTCCCTTCCACTTGCAACCAGTCCAGAGAGAGCTGCATAAACGCAGAGTTTTCCACACGTGACTCGGAGCGCTGCGGTCTGCGAGGCGTGTGCCCGACAGGTGCTGGATCAAACCCCCTCCGTAAACTCCTGTCACCACCGCCCCCGAGACCTTACAAGGCTTGCCTAACACCTGTCCTCTCCATCTACGAGGTTCCTCCGCCTGGCTCGGGTGTCAGACACGGTACCCGCTGAGCTGGAGATTGTACGAGTGGTCCCCCCCCCCCCCGAATTCCTGTCGACATATGGCAGGAGGACGATGTGGTGTTGAACGCGATTTTGAACCATGCGCTGATGTTGCACATAGAGGCTACTGTGGATGAGTGTGTGTGTGGGGCTGTGATCAGCAGATGCTGTGGAGTGTAAGGGTGGGGGGGGTCAACGGGGTCATTGAAGCTGGGTTAATGGATGAGGGGACATTGAACAAGAGACTCGTCTCGTCATGGCTCCGCTCCTTCACTCTATCCTGTCAGATTCTTGCCTCTTTTGTTTTTTAGTATTTTTGTTTATTTCTTTTTTTTTTTTTTTATTTATTGTCTTTCATTAGCGTACTCCCACCACTTCTCAGTCCGTCAGGCTCTGAAAACTGACACCTCAGTGAGACTTGGAGGAGAATTAAATGGGGGAGGGGGGGGGTTCTTTGACTCTGTGTTTAATGAGGCACAGTGCTCCCATGGAGACTCTCTACAGGTGTCAAACAAAACACCTTTGTCCCCTTTGGCCTTCAAACAATCTTTGCAGATCTTTTTTTTTTGCTGTTGTTTTGTAAAGGGGGGGGGGTTACCTATTCTGCGCTTTGTCTGGTTTCACACTCCACATTACGTGAAGCCATGAGTTAAAAGTCCTCTGTGAAATATTTAGCTGCTTGGTGAGACGTCTCCCAGGCTTTTTCTCAACAGCTTAACGTTTTCCCCCCTTAATGTTGAATCCTGGACCCTTTGGTTGGAATCCGTGTCGCCACCCAGCGGGTTTTTTGTTTTGTTTTGTTTTTTTAGCAAGTCTGTCTCTCTGGTGTTCCGGCCTGCCACTCAACGTGTGGCTCTGACAGGCGTCAGCAGAAAACCAGCTGACCAGCTATATTCCGCCTGTCATCCAGTCTCCCATCGTTTTCAGGGTGCTTGGCATCTATGCTGCCTCCAAGTTTTCCTTGTGACTGTGGAGCTGATCTTATCAGTCCTTCACCAGAGCAGTGATCCACAGTTATCTAGCCTTCCTCCTTACTTCACAAGGCTGCGGTCATTTAGAGTTGCAGTGAAGGTAGTCCGTCCCTATGGCTCTGCAGGAGCATCAAGGCCAGAGTGCAGATGTAGTTCTGTGTGTGTGTGTGTGTGGGGGGGGGTTACTCATTTTATAACCTCTATCACAGCTATTTATCTTTAATACATCTAAATGTTTATGCACTGTTTAACATACTCTTTTGCTTTTATAGATTTTGCATGGGTATTTAATTCCCATTTCTAGTTCCATGTAGTTCCAGGTTGACCCAAGTCTTACTGCTGACATTCATCACCTTTTAATTTCATTTTTATGCTGCGGTTGCCCTCTGCTGCCAGCTGACCAAGTTCACCGGTAGAGGATCAGATGATGGCCTCTGTTCAGGACTATTGCAGGAAAAATGTCTGTCCTCATTCCAGCCTCTCTCTACAAGGTGCCAGTGAAGGCTTGAGAGTGCAGTGCAGTGTGCTGTGATGGACTGGAGTGCCTTATCTTTGTTTTTTTTTTTCCCCTCCCATTTGTGTGATATGTATTCTGAAAAGCTCATGTTGATTGTGGTGTGACCCTTTTCCCTGTTATGGCATGGTTTGGGGTTTGCAGTGGTAACTGGTGTGTGTAGGTGGGGTGAACAGAGACAATGAGGCTTGTTTATGTGCATCGATCTATGAAGGGAGTAAATCCTTATCCTTGCATTGACATTTTTCACATCTTGTTGCCTTACAACCACAAACTTCAGTGGCCTTTTTTCTGCAAAGTGGTAATAAAATAAAAGACTTTTTAGTTTTCAGTCAGTTTTTAACTAATTCATGTCTTGTCAGCTTCTCTGCAGCTCCTCCAGAATTACCATCTTTCTCTTGGCTGCTTCTCTGATTAATATTGCTCTTTTCTACGATGGATACAGATAAAGCCGTGGGTTGGTTCGTTCGCAGTTGTACCATATGAAATAAGTAATCCTTCCACTTCACACTTTGGTATTACTTTGTTTTGCCTGCTACTTAACATCCCGATTTAAAGAAAAAAAAAAAAAGTAGGTGGTTGTAATGTGACGACGTGAAAAAGTCCACACAGTATGGAGAACTTTCCAAGCTGCTGTACGTGCATGCTTCTATCTTTTGCTTTGACTTGTCAGATTATTTTAAAACTGATCTTTAGCTAATGAGAATTGTTCATATGAGGAAAAGGATAAATTTTACTGATTTTTATAGTTGCTTTTATGTAACAGATTTTTTTTTTTTTTTTTTTATATTTTTCCCATGATGTGTGTTGATGTTTTGCTCCAATGTGATATTAAGGGTTAAAGTGTCTTTCAGGTCAAGCTGCTTTTTGACAACCCTTCCTGTATGTTTGTTGGAAAAAGTAGAAAGTCTTTATTTTTAGATTGTAAACTACCTAAAAGCCCCTTTTCTTCTTGGATAAAGCAAAGTCTGTACAACACCCCCCCACCCCCCCACCCCCAACTTGGCCTTCATCAGCTACCTCTGAGCTGGCCCATGAGGCTTTGCAGAGCATCACACCAGTCCTGATGAGCTCCCCAGCCGCAGTCATCACCTGTGAGATTATGTGTGGCCGGGTTACAAACTGATTGGGAACTGAAGCACTGTAACTTCTTCCCTCCCTTAAAGCACTTCCCTTTTCTTTTTCTTCTCCCTCTGTCTGTGTCAGTGTGTTCAGAGGGTGAAGAGCAGCAGCTGTTAAAACACTGCTGATGCCTGAGCTTGAAAAGCTGCCAGTAACGGCTGCCTCTGTCCTTCACCTCCCCCTTGTTCCCTCTCGTCTCGCGTGGGAGGTCCTACCGAACAGGTTTTGTGGTTTTCACTAACTGACATAGACAGAGGATTGAGTCATCTTTGATACTAACCTCTTTGTTCCTCACACGACCATCATAAGTGTGTGAGATAATGGAGATCAACATGAGTGCAGAGTTTATATTCCTGACACACACTGTCCTTAGAGAGCAATGTAAACAATGGATGGAAAGCTAGGGGGATTCCTCTGTTTCTGTAGCCCCTCTGACCCCCCCCCCCCTTCCTCTCTCTCTGTGCAGGTTGGCCCAGCCGTACATCTACCCTCAAGCGTTCGTACAGCCCAGCCTGCTGCTGCCTACTCAGGTCTCCGCCTCCGTCAGCACCAGCCCCTACCTGGACTACAGCTCGGCCTACGCCCAGTACGCCCACGCCGCCTTCGAGCAGCAGTACCCCTACGCCGCCTCCCCCGCCGGCTTCCTGGGCTACGGCTACGCCACCAGCCCCACTGGCTCCGCTGGCCCGGCTGCTGCCACCACGGCCCAGGCCTCCGTGCACCCCACCCTGCCCTCCGCCACCGGCCAGGCCCCGGCCTTCCTGCACTACGCCCCGCAGCAGCACATCCAGCCGGAGAGGATGCAGTGAGCGTCGGGATGGAAGGGGAGATGATCGGTTGTGGAAGGTGGAAGAAAATGGAGAATTTTTGGACTCGAGAGCAAAACCCCTATAGGCTGTGGCTGCTATCAGCAGCAGATTTCAGGAAAAATGTTGGGATTATTGCACTATGCGATCAGGATGGGCTGCTAGCCCATTGGGACAAGGGGTTGGAGGACTGCCGGGAGCTCAGGATGGGAAGCTGAACAGCATAAAGCATGTGGTTCCTTCCAAGGGCTTCCAGAACATGACACTTCATTTTTTTTTTTTTATTATTCTTATTAATATTATTTTATTCTATACTATTGTATTAATGTCCTTGTCACCTATTTGTTTGTTTGCCATTATTATACATGTTGGCATCTCTTGTAGCTCAATCAGCAAAGGGTAGGCATGTCCATCAGAGCTGGCAACATGTAGACGCCGTTTCACCCAGTCAGAGTTATCTGGACCCGACACAGTGGACACCGCTGCTCTGAAGACGCTGATGGACATTGATGTTAGTTTCTGGTGGTGATTGGAGAGGCATGCAACAGAGACCTGCCTCGTGAACAGAGATTTCAACTCTTAAGAGACTGCACAACTTTATTTCAATATTTGATTTCAAGAGGCCTTAAATAAGAAAAAAAAACTCCTTTTTTGAGTCTCCAGATTATTTTGTGGTGCCTCTTCTCTCCAAACGAGCCCTATTGTTACTGAGCTGGGCTATGCTAACTTCATTTTGATGTAGATAATCATAAACAGTATGGGGGGCAGAAGCTGTGTATATGGAGAAGAAAGGTTGCTGACACTGAAAACAAACACCAGTGGTTTTGTTTGTTTTTTCTTTTCTTTACCAAGATGGTCAGAAAACTGTTGCTCTCCGAGGGACGTCCATGTACAGCACATTCAGATGTTTGTTTTTCTCTCAATATTTATACGTAGGTATTTATAAGAGGTACTAAGTTAAAAAAAATGTTTTGCTTTTTTTTATTATTATTGTAGCTAGTTGTGACACTGATGTCATTTAACTTGCAGTCATTCCTGCAGCTCTACAAGTGTCATTGTTTTTATCATGATCTTTGACTAGATTCATTGGAAATTCTTTTTTTTTTTTTTCAGTAAGATTGTCCTTTACAGTCCTTTCAAACAAGCCATAAAGAATAAAAATTTCTACTCAAGCTCACTATTAATGTGTTCTTTTGTATTATATAGGCAGCAAAAGCCTCCATGAGGTCACATAGTTCTTGTTTTGATTACATAAAGTTTGAGAATATTTCTAGAATAACTTGTGAATTTATGGCACACTGCTCTCTGGTAATATGTGTAGGAGGGGCAGAATTCGATTCTCCTAATGAATCCCAGAGACTGCACAATTTACCAACTTGGATAATTTAAACACTAGAACAGATTTTTTTTTTTTCTGTTTTAAAATTGTAATAACTGGTAAATAGTAGATGGTCTATGTGCTCATTGCTGCTTCTGCTGAGACGGTGCTATGAAAGCTCTGAGAGGTTACAGGGTGCAGTTATATATATGCGTTATCAAGGTTTTCAGAAGCAGCACATCGACAAGGGAGGGGCTCTTTTTTTTTTTTTTTTTTTTTTTTTTTTATCAAACTAAAACACCAGCACCACCTGTCAGGGAGGCTGGGTTTTCCCTTCAGCCATGACGTACTCTTACTAACTTACTGAGAAATTTGTGTTTAAAGGAATAAGACGAAAACCATGCTGGTAATGACACGGCTGACGGCTGCCCAGTTCAACAGTTAGAATGGTTTTGATTTTAAAAAATAGCATGTGCATAAACGTCTATGATGTCTTTGTTTGTTTCTGGTCCTGGTTCCTCTCAGGGCTTCTTTTCTCAGGACCAGCTACTATGGAAATGAAGAGTTTAAACTGCAGATTAAAGTGAGATTATCTGTATCTTTTAAACTGAACCCCACTTTATAATCTCAAACCATGTTTCCTAAAGCTCCCAAGAAAAGTATTTTATTTTGTTGTGCCTTTTTTTCCTAACATTGAGATCAAGCTTAATATCTGGCTTAGTTTCCCCAGATGCTTTTTTAAAATATGTTTTTGCTTACATCAGCTGCTTCATGAGACACGTCACCTCAGAGCTCAGGCCCATAACAGAGACAAGGTCAGAAGAAACAAAAAGCACATCCATTATTTCTTTCTTTTTCCTTTTGGGATTAATTTATCCACCAGGTAATGATTTACAACACAGCCTCAGTCTGAATGGAGGTTTCACCAAATGCTTTTGGATTTGATTGAACCTTATGAGGAAATGATTCACTAATAATCAACTTATTACAAAGACATATTGCACTTAAACCTGTCCTCACTGGGTCCACTAGGTTTTCTATATTTCAAGCCAGCAAGTTGCCAGTTGAAGTATCAACTTTAAATATTGATTTCCTGCCATTCGTCTTTTAAGGTGGGGATACATGCAAAACTACATGTCTGAGCATGAATAAAAGAGATTATCCAAGCAAAACGACAAAGAAATAAGGCACAGCTTATCCCTGTAAGGTGTGGGAACACTGAAAATGAGAAAATCCCGTATGTTAACAAGTCAAAACAGAAAGATGGGGGATGGATTTCTGGGAGGATTGGTTGTTCCCACCTGCCTCAAACCAGGAAGTAAGGATTACCCTCGAATTAGGGTATAATCATGCAAATTTGGTCAGAATATCAATGTAAATTAACAATATTTGACTACAGCTGCTTTGGGGTCATATGAGATCACTTAACAGGAGTTGAGCAACAGTTATGTAAACAAACAGGACTTTTATGGGAGTTCTACACATTTATGTTTAAGCACGTCCACCTAGTACAGTCAGATGAGCTCTGAGTTTAACGTTGACACAACAGGAGCTACTGGAATCATCTCGAGGGTCACAAGTAAGCAAGTTAATGTGGAAAGTGGTGCTGCACCTTAAGCATTCAGTGAAAGTGTTTTGATGTCAAGATGATTTGGAGTGTTTGTGTTTGGAAGAAGACAAGCTGTCCTCTACAACATAAAATGAAAAACAACAGAAAACAAAGGTTTGATGGAAGCCATGTTGCGTGTTAGGACATACTGAAGGATACCAACACTAAAGACAAGTTGCAGTTTAAATATAGCTGAATCATGTCACAGATTTCCAAACACTGGTGCTCAGCAGAATGGATGTCTCCTCTGCTGCTGGTGTTTACTGGAGGTTATTGAAGCGAGGCAGCTCTGGTCCTCCTCTCGTCCTCCTCACGTTGTCACTGTTTATCTCTCGCTATCTCGCTCTGCACTCTCTGTTTGCTTTCTCTTTTTCTCACACATTTGTTTACCCCCCCTTCTCATTTGTGTCTTTTTTTCCTCAGAACATCTGCACACCTTCTCTTTAGGCCTTCCTCACTTGAGTGCTCCCCCCTCCTGGTCCTCTTGCCATTTCTCTCCTCCTTACCATCTTCTCGGGCTTCTTTTCTCCTCGTGAATCACAGGGCAGAAACAGAATCGGGTGTCAACTTGACGAACGAGGTCACGCAGGCCCAGCAGACCGTGTTTAACGCTGGGTCATCATAAAGCCTCGCTCAACCCTCACCTTCACATGCACATACTAACTAGGCACAGCCGACTCTCACTCCCTACACACTTCTCACTCTGTCGTGTAACTCTGACACCCACATGGTTCCTCAGAACCATCGGGGAGAGAGTCCTTTCTTATCAGTCTGCAGCCAAGCTTTAATCACAACAACCTGCTGAAGATAACCTCTTTCTTTCCTGGTCTCGAACACTTGCGACAAAAAAAACCCTCAAAAAACACTCTTGTCCATATGGACTATAATATTTGTATAAGGAGTAATGAACTAGAGAGCTTCTGTGTCATAATTTGACATGAATATGAAACTCTAATTCTTCTCTTGATAAAAGCTACAAAATAAGAGATATTTAACTTGATTAAATTAGGTGAAATTAACAAAGTAGTCATGTTTGTTTAAAAGGTAACACCAATAGACTATAACCCCGGAGGATTTATTAGTTTTTCAGCTCTTGTAAAACTCAGGCTGAGCCTGTTTCACCTGATATTTCCCATCTACTGATCCCTGTGTGACTCAGGGGCCCATTGGAGTCAGGCCCCAAGTGGGCCTGCCTGGGCCTGGGGAGTGTTGCTGCTGCAGCCTCAGATAAGCTTCAGCCAAATGCTAAATTTACACTGCCTCTTACCGGAGATGACCAGACTCCAGACAACCATCACCTTCTGTCTCACATGACTGTTTCAAAGCACCTCCAGGGTTTCAGATAAAATGAAGAGGGTCAGAATTAAATCAGATGTATGGGAGGTGAGAGGAACACGAGAAAAAAAAGGTGTTTCTGAGGATTACGTTATCTAAACAAGGGACACTTCCTGGCAAAGTCACCTCTCCTAACAGCTTGTTTGTGCAGAGCTTTGCAAATTCTTCCCATAATTGCAAAACCTAAGGAAAAAAAATGCTTATTTCAATTTCAATTCAGGGTTGAAATTAAGACACATGTAAATCACCAAGATCTATACTATTTCTCTTACCTTTATCTTAAAAGAGGCCTACCCTAGCCCAATGCTGTCACCACCATCTGTCAATATGGCGGTTTCTTTATCAGAAAGATTTGTTTTAACCAGTCCTTCATAGGGTCCAGGTTTTTAGGGACTGTTCCCTTTTCGTTTTTCCAATAAGTGCTATTATTGCCCCACCTGTCAGTATAGGTGGACAGCCATGTCTCAATGAGTAGTTGTGTCTGTCTGTTTTTATTCTTAGACAATACATACAATACAAACATTACATCTTGCTGTAAACTATCCACTTTTTCCTTAGTTTTTGTGATGCTGTTTGTTCACTTATGCTTTCTTACAAACCTTCAAAGTAAAGCAGGTATGTTATTGAAAATAAATTACACACAGATGGACTCATTTGCACACTAAGGGACACATGAAAGTATTATGTAAAACTGTTTTATTATGTGGTATTAAAATAAAGGGGATTAAAAACAAACCCATTTCACTCTTTATATATTTTTATTGTGTTTTTAAATGTTCAATCATGTATCCCAAAGAAACACACAATCATTTTGGCTGCAATTGGGTTCAATGTAGGGGTTTGATTACTTTTACAAGAAACAGTGTGCATACTAACACTGCACATTTATATCTAAACCAACATTTAATGAGGGGAAATGGGACAAATGAGATCAGCCATAAGGAATGAGACACAAAAGCTCAAAGGATCACAAGTTGAACAACTTCTTGACAACTGTCACACTTCTAAAAAATTCAGAAGATGAAGACAAACAAGGAACTGAGGATGAAAACCTGTTTAACTAAATGAAAAGATGGCAAAATCCTCAAACTGTCGGTTCGGAACAATTAGGCTGGTTTAGCAAGAAAGACTAGACACACTGCAGAGCCTGAAACAGGTAGATTTCTATCGTCTATGCAAACACATTCTTTAGTCTTTGTGGGATCTGTGCTTTCATTTTCAATGAGGAGTGTACACTGCTGTCTAACAAGTAAACAAGCAAGATGTTTTATGAAGAAAGACAGAGTTTTGCCACAATGATGAATTAGTTAAACAATTTGACCTGCTCAGCAGTAACTCCCTTTGGTAAAAACAAAACAAAACAGTGAATTAAAAACAGAATCCAGGAGAATTGAGTTGACAAAGGATCAAAGAGGGAATCTAAGAATCTCCACTCACCAGAAGTTGGTCAGGATGTGATGTGATCTGGACCAGATAAGCAGTGGACTGTAAATGTTTTCATTATTACAAAGTTCACAACTATGGAGTCCCCTATTGTGCAGAGCAAGCAACACTTGCTTTGGTGTAACCCGATTGTTTCTTCTAATAAAAGGATATGTTATCTATGTCAGACATAATCCTGGGTAGCCATTTTAGTCATTTAGGTTTTCTAACAATAACAATAACAATAACAACTAGAAAAAGTTGCATTTCCTGCGAAAATGCAGTGTGAATGCTGTACGCTAAACTGTAAGCTGTAGGCTGAAAAT
>JAUZNJ010010985.1:0-17883 GCA_034780135.1 Jordanella pulchra
TTAACAAACTTTTTTAACAAAAGAAAAACTGAAGATTAGGACTTTATTCAGCCCCCACTAAGTCGCTTGGGGTATATCTCTATCAGAGATATACCATCGAAAACACATCGAAAGACTAAAATCTTTGCCCGTTCTTCCTTACAAAACAGTTTGAGCTTAGTGCAATTGGATTGATGGTGTTTGTGAACAGCACTTTTCAGTTCTTTCTACAGATTCTTGATTGGATTCAGGTCTGGACCTTGACCTAGCCATTTTAACAGCTGGCCATGTTTATTTGTGAACTATTCCATTGATAGATTTGATTTATGTTTTGGATAAGGGTCTTTTTGTGATATAAAACTCTGTTCCAGTCTCAGGTCTTTTGCAGAATCCAACAGGTTTTCTCCTAGAATGGTCCTCCATCTTCCCATCAATTATAACCATCTTCCCTGCTAAAGAAAAGCAGGCCCAAACCATTATTCTGCCAGTGCCCTGTTTGACAATGGGGATGGTGTGTTATAGTGCATTCAGACTGGGCGCGGGGGCCATGGTGATTTCCACAAACCCCGTAGGGAGTTCATTGCTCTGTATTTCAGATGCACAGTGTTTACACCTTGTGCCTTGCCATCAAATATATGGAGCTTCAGCTGGGTGAAGCTGACACTCCACCCGTGTGAAAAATCTCAGCAAGGAGAATGAATGCTAAGTCCTCCATTAGTGTAGGTTTGTGCAGTTCTGTTCATTTATAGAAAATTAAATAAATGAACTAAAAAATGATAATGTTTTTCAGAGATATAGAAGATTATTTTTAGGTCATCCAGAGGTCAACTATTTCCTGATTAAGCTCTGAATTCAATAAAAATTATTAGTGCTACTTGATTTATGCAGATAAAAATGTTTTCTTCTGATTTGGATAGAATCATTTTTAATTTCGGCCAATGATATCACACACCTAGCAGACATTAGTGTTGCACTTGTCTAAGAATGTAAAGTTATTGCCTAACATAACATGGCATTCCTGTATCGGCATTGAATATAATAGTCGGCGTCTTTACCTATTTTAGTTGGTGAAAGTTTTAACATTTAGTAATTCATTAACCTCCCAGAATCTTCAGTTTGAACCTGCTATTCACGATGCAACCCCATGAATATTCCTGTCAAGGTCTGAATGTCAGTATTTCACAATAAAAGTAAAGGTGCACCTCAACTTCAAGGACTGATGCTGAATTTTTTATTATACACAACTTTTGAATCAGTTTGAGAGAACCATCAATTTTTGGAGAAGCCCCGGAAGCACTGAAAAAAGATACCACTTTGGTTCATCCAGAGCTGTGTCTGGATGAGGGTCACATTCGGGGCTATGGCAGCGTAGATCACAGGTGTCAAAGTGGTTCCATGGAGTCTGGTGTGCTACTGTTTGGGTGGAAAGAAAACCATCAGCCATATGGCCCTTTCTGGAATCACTCTGACACCCCTGTTGATCTAACAACATAGAGAGTGATCACACTGCCCACATCAATGCTAGTGAGTGGGTAATGACAGAGCAGTGTCTGTGCAGGAGGTAAGGGAGGAAACAGTGATTCTAGGGCTAAATTAGGACTAAATTAAAATGGCTTTTTTAAAACTACCTAAAAACCTCTTGAGAGCATTCCTTATTTCTACCTTTAATATTATTTTTTCTGTATTTTATTTTACGTGAAAAAACACCCTTTGCCTTCCACCAGTCCCCGATTAGACGCCGCGTCGTAATGTTAAAGAAAAATTCAGCTCAGTTCAACTTCAGGGATCACTTTTCCAATCTCTCCATGCATTGCCCTTGTTCCATCGAGAAGCAGCAGGTGAGGGCAGAGCTGTCACCGTTCTCTCCACATGGAGGTTCACCGCTGGTTGCCCCACTGCCCTTCTCCGTGTGGTTTGGATAGAAATTCTATGTGAATCCACCGGACTTGCGACCGCAGCCGGTGTAAATGCACCTTTAAGGATGTTGAGCTCTGTTGCTTTTATGCGAAACATAATGTTTTGTTTTTTGCCAAAATGTTCAATTTCGGTTTCATCGGACCAGAGCACCTTCTTCCACATGTTTGGTGTGTCTCCTAGGTGGCATGTGGCAAATTTTAAACAAGTCTTTTATGGATATCTTTAAGAAATGGCTTTCTCCTTGCTACTCTTCCATAAAGGCCAGATTTGTGCAGTGTATGATTAATTGTTGTCCTATGGACAGAGTTTCACACCTCGGCTGTAGATCTCTGTAGTTCATCAAGAGTGATCATGGGCATCTTGGCTGCATCTCTGATCAGTCTTCTCCTTATTTGAGCTGAATGTTAAAGAGAGACGGCTGGGTCTTCGCAGATTTTCACTGGTCTGATACTCTTTTCATTTAAATCCATATCTCGTTCACAGTGCTCCTTGGGATGTTTAAAGCTTGGGAAATCTATTTTGTATTCAAATCCAGCTTTAAACTTCTCCACAAGAGTATCTCTGACCTGCTTAGTTTGTTACTTGTTCTTCATGATGCTCTCTGCACTTTAAACAGCCCTCTGAGACTCACAGGCCACGTGCATTTATACAGAGACTTTGGATCTTTCAGTTTGCTGTACTGAAAGTGAAGGAGCCATTGCATTTGTATGCCCCACTCTAGTTGTTTTTGTTAAAAAAGTTTAAAATATCACATATATTTCGTTCTACTGACTGTGTCCCACTTGTTGATTCTTCACAAAGAATTACAGTTTTATATCCTAAAATATGTCAAAAGGGGAAAAAGTTCAAGGGACTCAAATACTTTTGCAAGGCACTCTAGGTGTCTTAAATGAGAGTAAAGTGTAACCAAAGTCATATTGTTTGTGTGCACAAACGTTGTGAATTATGTGATTCACTTGCTCATAACCCAACTGAGACTGAAACACCTTCCTGTATGGAGGTTTGTGGCCTATTCTGTGGTTTGTCTGCTCCTCTATTACCACGCTCTGCCACCTTCATCACCTACAACAATATTGGTCCTGAGCCTTGTTCAAACAGCAGCCCTGCATTCCTCCCACATTCCTGAAACTGACTCCAAATGAACTCTATTCCCTAAATAAATAACCACTCAGCTCCTCAGGCTGTTTTTCTCGAAGTGAAAAACTTCTCTCCATCTAAGATTGATGGCTGTCTTTGCTTCACTTTATGCTTGTTGATCTGAGAAGGTAACCACACAGTGTACTGAATGTCCAAGATTCTGGTTCCTCAGAGATGTTTTTATTTCCATGTAGTGTCTCTATGCTCACTAAGGAAGCAGATTTTATCAGTTCCAGACATCACACAACTGGACTCCAAACCATGTGTTACTGTGTACAGGGGGAGAGGAAAAGCATGGGCTGTGAATGTGTCTGTATGTGAAGGTTTCACTGACAAGAACTTAGACTAAGAGCTTTGATCTCCACAGCTATTTATCAGATTGTGGATCTCCATTAATCCTTCATCCTCTCTACCAGATTAAATGTTGAGTAACAGAGAGAACAGAGGAGGAACGAGGAGAAACACTTCTCCTAAGATGTTTTTTTTCTCCTTCCCATCCACTTCTCTTTTCATCAAATCCTCAGCTCTGACTGAAGTCCTTTTGTGTTTGTTTAGGAGCGGTGTGCTGAACTTACTCACATGGAGACATGAACATCCAGCAGAGTTTAATATGATTGCAGTTTTTGCCTAGAACACCTTGCATGTGAGGAATGTAGACCCTGACACTGATGTCTGGCCAAGTTTAGTAAAGATACCAAAGGATTATTTGGTGTTCTATTTTTTCAGACAGGGAGAGAAGAGAAACACTGTCTATGTGTTGAAAGTCTAGGCCCAGCTCCTGTTCCTTCACCTTTCATGGGGTCAAGAGTAAGACCTCTATTGTGGTTCTTAAATGAAGTCTGCTGTTCTTATTCCAAACAGCTTTGAGACTTCTTGACACCATTGCGTGATGGAAAGGCAGACGAATGATGCTATCTAAACTGAGACTACAGCCATTCATAAAGAACTACAAAATACACCAGTTACACCTAAACACTAAATGGCTAAATTTTGCAAACCAAAGCACATGAAGGTGCCTACATTTGCATGTGTAACTGTTAGGCCATAAACTTCATGACAAAGTGTAACTTTAGTTCCCAGCATGAACAGTGTAGCATCACAGCATGCTTTGCAACTCTGAAATCACTTCATAGGTGATAAAACATCTATGATGTGATTGTGTCTTATGTTGCTGATTATGGCTTAGCACCAACTGACCCAAGTTCATCTGAAGATCCTTGTGTAAGGAAACCCAGTAGCATGCTGACCTCGCTGCTTGTTCAACCTTTAAATCTGTGTGGACAGACCATCAGCAGAGCTCCGAAGGCTCTCCCATTCCAAACCAGCACGTTTTTGAGCAAGCAGAGAGGATCCGTCAGGATCATAAGAGACATACAATTCCTCTTCTCTCTGAGTCAACTGAAAAATGAAACCTGGTTTTTGAGGCCAAATGACTCACCAGTAACTGCCGTCCTTTCCCATTTGTTGCTGTTGCAGCAGCATGCTCTCCAAAGAAGACATCAAACAAGTAAAATGTTGTTTTTACTTTCTATGACACTTTAACTGTGCCTGGGAAGGATGTTGATTAGAAGTCGGCTTAATTGCTGATGCCAACTGAAAAAAAACTGAACTTTCCTTGAACTTTATGTTGAATGTTTTTACATGATTTGAAACGCAGTTGTTGACCCTGCTTTGTTTTAAACTCTTTGTGCATAAGGCCACATCGATGGTGAGCTCAATTAGATCATTTATTCTATTTCTCTCTTTCTCTGCTGCTTTGCTTTCTCTCTTCTCATTTGCTGGACCCTTGTGTTGCTAGATGATTACACAGCGATTTGCCATTTATCTACTATAGAATTTCCTCCCTGTCTGCAATAACCACACATGTTGCACCCTGTTATTGCTACATTTGAGCCTAGCTGCCCCCTTCCCTTTTCCTCTCTGACTACAGCTCAGCTAACTACAAACCTGGATTCTTTGATTTCTAGACCTACTGAGTATTACTCTAGATAGAGTCCCTGAGAAATCCACCTGGTTGGGCAAACAGAGTTTACTGACCTGCTTCTTCTTTCCAAAGCCAGATTCAGGTGTATTAGCAGCAGGAAAACCATTTTACTCACCCACAAAATCTCTTGTTAGGCGAGTCGTTTTCAGATTTTAGCAACTAAATAGTCACAAGGGTGTTGTTTTGATACGTTTTAGCTGCAAACAACTTCTTAAGACCTCCACAGTTCGATTTATTACCTCACACTCTTCCATTTTACACTATTGAAGAACTTGTTATAAAAGGATGACTGAAAAACTCAATGTCCGTATGTCCCACTGAATTTTAACATGCTTTTTTTAATAAGTATGCTATTAGCAGGGGAAAAGCAGCATCAGCTGTCAGTAAAGTTTTAACCAACAAAAAGATTGAAAGTACATCCATTTTAGGAATTAAAACCTGGCATTCCACACAAAAAGAAAAAGACCAGATTCATCCATGGAAACTAAATAATAATTTTTTGGAAAGATTTTAAAAAATAATTCCAAAAAAGGAACCAAAAGGCAGATTTGTCTTTGCCATACATAATCATTTTATGCACATTCAGTTAGTTATCAAACAATCCCGTGCTCCCTTCACTTCCTGCCTGGTGTCTATAAAAAGCTGCACTTAGATAAACAACTTTAGCTCTTCTTTCCTTCCAGACCCCACCCCTCCTTTTTCTATCACCTTCTGCCTTCATCTTCTATTCTAATTAACTAAGTTATCATATTTAAAAGTTTACATTGAACACATTTATATATAACCTGGCACATATGCGTTCACATTTTTCTAGACCAATACACCTGATATTCCAATGCTTCCGTTAATGAACATGAAACAAGGAATGATCTCACAGATTTTGGGGGGTTTTATGGGGAGTATTTTGACAATGACCTATTGTGAGGACTGTAGCACCCCAAACCTAGAGGTCTGGATCCCACTATTATTGCCAACATTTCAAATTTGATGAAATGCTGTGTTATGCCGTTTCTGGTAAGAGGCGCTGATTAACATCGATGGGATGTTTCTGTTTGGTCTTGTATAGGACCTGCAGGTGTCGGCATGGATGAACTCAAGAAGCAACTGTTGATCTCTGACCCTCAGCACTTCGGTGTGACCATCCCACGTAAGTTCATTGTAGTTGTCTCTCTGAAGCTCGAAGGCAGCGTTACCTCAGCTGCTTCTTCATCAGCTCACATGCTGTGTCTTTTTTGCATTTATGTTTGGTGATGTGTGGTTTCGATCTATGAAAAATCTTTTTTTTTTTACCTTCAAATTAGATCAGGATTTTTGGTGCTTCACTGGTAGAGAAACTGCAGTCAGGATTCCCTCAATGACATGAAGCAGATCTTCTCCAGTCTCTTCTCTGACTGGTGGATCTCTGATGTTCCTGCTAAAGCAGAGGAATATGATCTATCTGACACGGCTGGGTCTTCAGAGTTGGGGCAATCTGTCAAGGATTCGTAGTCAGCTCCTCAAGCAGCAGCCTAGATAAGCTGCTCAGAGTAGAGGAAAGCAGAGCTAAGCGGTTTGAGCTGCAGGTGATCAAACCTGCTGCTCTTCATGTCTGAATGGTATGAACCTCTGACCGTTTGAAAGGACAGTCAACCCCTGACCCTGACAAACCCAGCAGGCTGCCCTCTCTCCTTCCCTCCATGCTGCTTTCATCGCCCATTCAGGTTGGGCTTTTATAGAGCTATTACAGCCTCAGAGATACAAGGCCTGGCATGGCCTGGAGTCCTGTTTTTCAGACTTACAGCTATAGAGTTATATGTCTCAGGTTCAACCAGTTTGTGTAGTAAACTCTCCTTTCTCTCTTTCTCTTAGACACCAGTCGGCCCAAGAAGAACCATGAAAGTGAAGGTGTGGAATACCACTTCATCTCCAAACATCTCTTTGAGACGGAAATCCACAACAATAAGTATGCAGACCTGTGAGGGGCTCAATACTGATTATAATGAAGAAGCAAACTCACTGCTTAACACTCAACTGTTTTCTGTTGATGAGACTTTAAGTTGGAGAATCTGCAGAAACTCTTTACATCATAATTGATGAGTTATAAAACACCCAACCAGGTTTAAAGATCAACCTCTGGTTTCAATGACAAAAAGTCCAAACTACTAAATGTAAAAGTTTGAAATGTTTTTTGTTTGTTTTTTCTTCATCTGGAAGCTTATCGTTGACTTTTCTAACCTTCAGCAGTTTTCAAGGCTGCTGCATATAACTGAGCATCAGATGTTAATGTTGACCTGTGAAGACCCTAAACTCCATCTGTCCATCTGTTGTGATTCCTTTTCTGTCCACTAGAGGCAGAGTGCAGTGTTTGTTGCCTCAGTTAAACCAGCAGCTCCCTGCTGTCGCCTGTGTGTCTCTGTAACTCAGTGTGAGCTGCTGATGACCGGGCCAGGCCCTGTGCTGGAACTTGATCTCCAGACAGTGGCCCCCAGGTCTCCGTCTAGGCTTCCTCCTTTGCTCGGGGCCCTCTCTGAAACCAGCCACAGCGGTCTGCCTCCACATTTGTGGCCAACAAATTAAAAACAAGTTGTAATGCCCAGAGGGATGATGGATGCCTTTCTGCTGCTCTCGCACGAGCTGGAGGGGAGAAGAAGAAGTTGCCCTGCAGGGTGGAGACGGAGGACATTTCTGCACACAAACACACACAGTTAGACCCAGAGTTTAACATGGAGGAAGTATGTGATCTGGAGTGCACAGAGAGCAGGGTGGTGGCGCTGTTAGGGGAGGTGGTATATTTAGGACATGTTGCGGTGGAGGTCGAGACATGCAATGTTTTTCACTGAGTCGGAGGGATGAGTGACAGAGTTGTGATGTGGGCTGGACGAGAGGAAATGTCCC
Source organism: Jordanella pulchra (assembly GCA_034780135.1). NCBI lineage: Eukaryota > Metazoa > Chordata > Actinopteri > Cyprinodontiformes > Cyprinodontidae > Jordanella > Jordanella pulchra. Next base: position 7,892 of record JAUZNJ010010985.1, read on the forward strand.
CTCTGAAATTACAGGCAGCTCAGAGAGGAAGGAGAGATTGACTTGTTTGTGTTCTGGCTCATTGCAGCAGCAGAAACGATGCTTTTAGCTCCTAAATAAGACGCCACGACAATGTGAGTTCAGCTTGAAGAGCTTTCCCAAGGAAAACCTCTTCTTTGTCCAATGATCTAATGTAATCTTTCTACCTTCTCTGTGTGACAACAAACCCACAGAGGCTCCAAGATTTCAGTTTCTCAGCCTGAGCTGCTAAGAGCTTTTACAGGAATTTTCTCTGAACTGTGATGTTTGTTAGAGACTCAAACCTCCTTTTTCTCTCTCCCTCCTCAGATTAGTGGAGTACGGCGAATACAAAGGGAATTACTATGGAACAAGTCTTGACTCTGTCCGCTCTGTCCTCTCCAAGAACAAAGTGTGTCTATTGGACGTCCAGCCTCATGTGAGTGACACTAAGCCCTCTGCTGCATCCAGTTGTCCCCCAACATCCTGACACCCCCACCTTGCTGTATTTCAACCAATCTGATCATCAGATCTTCTGCACAGGACTTTGCATGAATGGTTTCCAGTTTGTCCAGTGGATCTGGAAATGTTTAGAATTTAGAAGATTAGTTCAAACTTCATTATTCTCTACTCTCTATCCTTTTTTTGTGTGTGTTATTCTAGACAATAAAGCTTCTGCGAACAGCTGAATTCAAACCGTTCGTTGTGTTTGTGAAACCTCCTCCAATTAAAAGACTGAGGGAAACAAGAAAGAACGCTAAAACCATCTCAAGCAAAGACGACAAAGGATCTGCCAAACCTTTTACGGTGAGATTCCCACAGTCTCTATAAAGTGAAAAGTATAAAGAAAAAGTTTAATCTACAAGAAGTGTTGAAAGACCCTCAAACCCCAGCAGCAATCTCTGTTGTGTTGTTACCACAATTATGCCGTTTTTTCTAAAGAAGTCGTTGTCATACACGTTAGAAACAGTTAGAATTGTTTTCTTAGTGCCAAGAAGAACCTGAACGGTTTTACTTTCACAAGTGAAGCATAAAGGCTTTCACCTCAATAGCCCATTTTTTAGCTAAAAAAAAAGTTCATCTGTGTTTCTGATAACACATTGATCCAACCATCTGCCACTGTATGTGTGAAACAGGTTGTATATACAGGTTCTCTATAAGAATGCTCAATAGTTGGTTTGAGGAGCTAAAGAAGCAACCAATAAATGTGATCTTTAAACACGTGAGAAGGTGTGAGAGAGGAGAAAGGTCTAAAATAAGAGGTGATAAAAATGAGTGAAAAAGACCAGTTTAATACCAATTCATGTTGAAGCAGAAAGCAGGTGGGTTTTAGTTAATCTGTTTTGCAGGTGCCCTGTTTTGCAATCCCTGACTGTCTTACTTTAAATGACAAAACCTGAGGCAGAAAAAAAGCAATGATTAAATCTTCTACAAGCAAATCAGAAGGACCTTTGGTTAGTTTGGACCGAGGTGCTTAAAGAGGTCCGAGCTCCTCCATCATCTGAAGGTGAATGTTCTGACTGGGTTACCTCTGATCTGCCTCAATCATTGATCCGCTAAATATGACCTCCTCCTTGGTTCTGATTTTCTTCTGTAGCTTATCTGGTTCTGTTTCCATCTCTTTCCATCCTTTGTCCCTTTTGCTGTGGAAGATATTATTTTACCTGCAGGCCCAGATTGTCATTGGTGGACAAGGAAATGTCACAGACCACAATCAGCACAGAGTGTTGGGGTCATATCTTCTGTTTTGGGGGACAGCTGCTATCTCTAAATCCAGATCCGGCAACAGAAGTTCCTGTGGAGGACTTTGTCCAGATGACAGAGAGAAGCTCTGCAGAGGAACAGATTTGTCTTCCTGTCGTCCTTCTATCTTCCTCCAGGACTAGACCTGATCCAACCAACAACAGAACTTTAAGCTGTGTAGTTTTGTTCACTGGGTCGATACTGTCACAGAGAATTTTATAATTAGCGGTGGAGCATTATGAAGCAAAAATCCTCTAGAGATATTCTGAAGTAACTCTTAGCTGAAGAGGGCATCTTTAAAAACTGAGCTGGTCAGGAGTTAGAAGCTTTTAGGAGCCTGTGTTTATGTGCGGACAGATTTTAAACTCTCCCTCAGCTTGAATCATGCAGGTTTGCTTTGGTCTTTGGAATAAATCTGCATCTTAGTTTGTTCATTACTCTCTGTTTGGTAAAATGATCTTTTCTTAAATCTAAAACTGAAGGTTCCAGTAAAACCAGAAGGCTCAGTCTGAATACAGGAGCCCCTGGTAGGAAATATTTACCCCCAACCTGCAATGTATACCCAGTGTTAATTTTCCTCACAGGTGGAACTGGTTTCATTCTTCACACCTGTTGACTGATTCTTTGACTGACTTAGATACATCACCAGCGGCTGTATTAGCTTCCATGTTTGTGGACAAAGGTTCAGCTTTTCCTGATTGAACATACAGGATGTGTTTGTGGTTCTCTGGGCAAAACTGGACGCTAGGCTTTGTTTGTGGGGAAGAATAACTGGATTATTGTATGATCAACCAAATGGAAACATGGTGCTGCAGGTATTGGTGGAGCTTCTCAGAATAATGATTGATATCTGAGCTTATATAAAACCGCGGCCTCTGGAACTGACCATCAGGAACAAGTGCCAGCAGTTGATCACTGCAGCCTAACACCTGCTTTCCTGACACTTTAGCAGACCTCCAGCCTTCCTGTGTCAGAGCTTTCTTCAGGAGGTTCAGTGATTTGTGCAGTCAGTTCACACAGCCGAAAATCAGCCTGTTCCACTAGCTGTCATCTCCCATCACACACAGAATGCAGACTGACAGAAATGGAGACTGCAAATCAGAGCTGTGTTTAGCTGTTTGCCTGTTTAGAGGGTATTTCTGAGGATGTTTGGTTTTCTTAGTGGATTGGATGTTAGTGTGGATTTAGTGGAAGGAATAATGGAAATTCCTTGAGGTTTAAGTGCATAATCTGTGGCAGGGTTCTTGAGTGGGAACCATGTCTCAGGGAGGATATAAAAGGCTCTGCACAGGCCTCTTGATGTATAATTGTGCCTGCAAAGCAGTGGCTTTGTTTCAGTCTCTGGGTGTAAGGCCCTGTTGTAAAACTCGAACCTAACACATCCTCTCTCTTTACTCGGGGTTATAGCTCAAACAGGAGGAAACATAGGGGGAAACAGGAGGAAAGAAGGGAAGAGAGAGGAGGAAAGAGAGGAGGGGAAAGGGGAGGAAAGAGAAGGAAACAGATGAGGAAACAGAGGGAAACAGGAGGGAAGAGAGGAGGAAACGGGGAAAGAAGAGGAAAGAGAGGAGGTAAGGGAGAAGAAAAGAGTGGAAGAAAGAGAGGAGGAAACCGAAGTTGAAAGAGGAGGAAAGAGAAGGAAGATCTTTTCTAAGATTCTTTTTCAAGAGAACTTAAGTTCCTCTGTTTTTTAATCAGTGTAAGTTCTGATGTTTTTAGCCTCTCTTAAGTGCTTTGAAGCTGAAGGAATTTTAGTGATATGTTTGTCTTTTTTGAAAATGTATGATATAGCATATAATTTTTTTACACCCAGGAGCAGCTAATTAATATCTCTAAAGCTGAAATAATACATAAACTTCTTCCACAAGTACCAGCTGAGTTGAAAAGGAGGCGCCGGGATGCACAGCAGGTGAAAAAAAGAAAAGGGAGGAAAAAGAAATGTAAACCATCTCTTCCGTCTATCATCATAGGCAATGTGAGATCTTTAGGAAACCAAGTGGAAGGAGTCAAAGCCCTAGCAAGGACCCTGCTATAATTTTGTCAGTGCAGCATTGTGTTTTACTGAAACATGGCTGCAGGACTACATCTTGGACTCCAGTGTCTCTTTACCAAGCTTTTAATTCATTTATACTTTATTGACCCCCGAAGGGAAATTCAGTTTCAGTATCCAAGAACACATAACCCACAGAAAGACAGTACACAGACATTATCAATGGGGTGGGACATGGTGTCTGAGGCCTTGCTGCTGTAAAAAAAGCGCAGGCCTTGCAGTTAGAAAAACAAGAAAAAATGGATCACAATAGGTGAGAAACAAAAAACAGATTTTATACTCTATTCTTAGTATGATACAGTTCGAGATTCCAAAAGACCTCAGCACATAGAAGCAACACTGATACAGAAACAACATCTTGCAGGGAATAGTGGAGGAGGATGATAGGTGTGTGTATCATGTGCGAGAATCAGTGTGTATGCATGTGTGTTTCCAAAGTAAGTCCATGAAGCGCGGTCAACGTCCTTGACAGATGTAACAGCTCGTCAGCCGGTTAACACAGCTTAACAGATGTCTTCAGGAGGGGAGGGTGTGGAGCCTCATATTTACATTTCATCCCTGGGGAGTCGCATTGATAAGGCCTCTCAAGGCCTTCTTAGGAGGCTGAACTTCAGATAGAAACAGATTGTTTGTGTTAGGGTACCTGTTAATTTTCCTGCCAACTTTCACAGTTTTTGCTGGTCTCACTATGGCAAAACCTAAATAGAATAGATTTATGCCCACTCTGCCATGATCTGAGCTTTCATCTTTCTCCCAGATTTTACCATTTAGCCTCTGAGTCCAGGAACTGCAGCCAGACTCTGATCCTGTGCAAGGATCACATCCAGTTTGCAGTTCTGCTGCCTTAACATCTCAGTGAGTGTTGATAGCTCTGCAGATCCCCTCATACATGCCATGCAGCCTGACAATAGCCGAAACAGCCCCCGACATCTTTCAAACAGCAGCTATCAGGAACCCCTGCAGTTTGCTTATTGACGTGGAGTTGGAGTTGAAGATGCCATCATACACCTACTTCAACAAACTCACTGTAATTTAGACAAGGCAGACAGCACTGTGAGGATCGTTTTCTTTGATTACTCCAGTGCATTTAACACTATTGAGCCTGAATTACATTGTGAGAAACTCCAGGGTGGAGGCATCAAAAATCACATTAATTAAATGTGAAACTACCTGACAAGCAGACCACAGTTGGTTAGACTGAAGTGTCAACTGTCTAATGAATTAGTCAGCAGCACAGGATCACCTCAGGGGATAGTACTCTTACCATTCCTTTTTACTCTCTACACCTATGACTTCCAGTACCAGAGAGAGTCCTGTCATTTGCAAAAATACTCGGATAACTCTGCAGTCATTGGGTGCATCACAGATGGACATGAAACTGAGTACAAAGAGCCGGTTAATAGCTTTGTGACATGGTGTGAAAACAATGATCTGATCCCGAATGTCAACAAAAAAAGGGAGATGATTTTAGATTTTTGAAGAAACAAGAACATGTTAAATCCAGATCATGGGAGAATAAGTGAAGGTGGTGGAGAAGTATAAATGCATTGATGTTCACCTGGACAGCAGCGTAATTCCTTTGGAACTGTTAGGTGGCTTTGATTATTATACGTTGAGCTGTTTTTTACTGCCTGGTTCCTGGGAGGAAAAGCCTCTTGGGATTGTTTTCTTTGCACTTCCCCACATTTTTTTCTCATCAATGTTCTGTCATGTGACGTAAAATCTATAACAGATGTGATAACTTTCTGCTCGTTGCAAAGTGTGCCTGGAACACTGTTTATCTTCAGATAAACTTATTATTTGGCCAAATAACGTTTTATGAAATTATTTGCTTAATCAGAAATCAATAACCTTTAGTTAATTATTTCTTAGCCTTCTGTAAGTGAGCTACCATCTAGCAAACATGTGGATTTCCATTAAAGGGCTTACGGTAATAATTTCGTAATCAAAACATAATAAGCATATGAGAAAACACACGTTAATGTTATATTAGTCTTTAAACCCTTGTTGAAATTAAGCTTGTTTTAGCTTTTTAAACAACAGCTCAGATATGTTACTGTAGCGTACCATGCTGACCATCTTGTTAGCTTTGTCTTTACTCAACAGTAATGACAACAAATTATTTAGCTAGAAACTCCCCTGACTTGTGCCAGACATCAACCTCTGCTGATTTCCAATTGGAATGCTTCAATTTCTTCCAGCATTTAGCAGCTTAGCAGCAGGCCACAAACATCAGGGGTTCTTTTGGTCCAATTGCAACACATTAATGGAAGGGCCTCCTTGTCCTTAAGGCTACCACATCCAGTCAGCATCTAAAAGTTCTTAAAATTCAGAGAGAAATTATGCAAATGGTCTGTTTTATAGCAAGTTGTTTTTAAGTTAGCCATCGGGCCTGACTTAGCTTCTGGTACTTAGCACAAGCTTTCCATGCTTGCACCTCTTCCAATGTGAATCCCAGGACAGGCTCATGGAAAGGAAAAAGTCCTGTGTGGTGTGTTGTTTTTCTGTCCTCCAACAGCAGGGGAAGTAGGGAAACTTCTGTTGGAGGGTCTTTTGAGAGTGGGCTGGGGAAGGGTTGCAGAAGTAGTGTGGATAGAGTTCCAGGGTAGCCAACTGTAGAGCAAAACTGCATCTTCTGCCCTAGTGAACATGGTTAAGATAAAACATGGACATTGGTTCTCAATGTCCAAAATTATTATTACGGTTTATGACCCAACATTTATAAAGATAAGATCTTCTCTTACTTTATTGAAACAGTTTCTTACTTATTTGATAATTAATTTTCCATAACAGATCTCCCTGTTTCAATCAGCCATTGACCACTGGCCCGTTCAGAGTCACAGTGATACGCTCAGCAGACTTTCAGAGACTACAGCCCCTATATGGAGTTATTCACAGAGTTGAGCAATGGACAAAAGCCTAAACATCTTCTTGTTATTGTGTCTCCTGCAATTAGACTAAGCCCCTTTCTGTTTGGTTTGTCTTCTTAAATATATATATCTTCTGCTCAATAAGGAGACACCATTTCTAGGGAACTTCTCAACATTACCTAACTGCTAAATACATTTTTGCTTTAACATCAATCTTAATTACTCGTTAGTTATGAGGTTTTTTTTTTTAGTAATGTTTGTCAGGGAAACGAGCATGACCTCACCTCAGCCAAGTTTCTGCTGCAGATATTTGAAGCTTTTAAGGTGTCTTCATGTAGCTAATTTAACTTTGTGTTTCTTTCTCCTCTGTCTTCTGGACTCTGTAGGAGGATGACTTTCAGGAGATGTTGAAGTCTGCTGAGGTGATGGAGAGCCAGTATGGTCATCTGTTTGAGAAGGTCATAGTGAACGATGACCTCACTACGGCCTTCAGGGAGCTGCAGTTGGCACTAAAGCAAGTAGAGACGGAGACTCACTGGGTTCCAGTCAGCTGGACTCACTCCTGAGACCAACACTGACTGGAAACAGAGGAAAGGGAAGGGCTACAACAAACAATGTACATTTTAAGTCTCTTTTAGATCAACTCAATTTGATGCTGGAAGGGTGACGTAAAAAGGACAAGACAGCACAGAGTGCTTGTGGACCTGAGCTGTATCAACCTAAAACTGATATTTTATCTGGGCCAAGTTGGATTCAGACCTCAGCTGCTCTTTGGTTGTGATCTCCTGGTTACAAACAGCCTGATTGGTTTACAGCTGAGGACTTCTGCCTTAATGTGGCTCAGGAACCATATCTGGATCACACAGCACCGACCTGAAATGTTGAACAGTCTGGATCCTCATATAACCAGCAGTTCTACCAGCATAAGAAACCAGGATTCCATCTTCAGAGTGCTTAAAGCACTGAACCTGTAGAAAACCAAAGGGAATCACATTTTTCTACTTGGTGGACAGTAAAGATGTCAGCAAAATAACTTTGAGGGATAAAAGGGAGGAAGAAACAAGCAAACATGTCTTCTGTCTACTGTCTATGCTGCTAGAGCTTCATTGACTGTTAGTCCAAATGAAAACACTGCAGGTACTCCCTTTAGAAAGAACAACTGTCATTTTATTCAAAAGGAAATTAATATATTTTCTATAAACTTTCAGTACTTTTAAAAACCTTTTTATGAAAATGTTTAACTTTAAGGGAAACTTGATCTGAAATGTAGCCCCTCTTTCTTTCTAACAGTAGAGACGTCTCTTCTTTCATTTAAGTGTTTTGATTTGATTTGTCCCGTCTAATTTTTTCCTACAAAACTTCTCCAGAGTTATTCATTTAGCTGTTGTATGTTCCATCCTGGACCTGTTTGAATCACCAGCTTTCACACAGGGAGTGCAGCAGACCAGCTTTGTCATTTATAGAACTGAGCACATTGGTCTTTATTAAGAAAGTTTCACTACTGTGTTTTTATTAGGGTGGAGTTTTCATTTTTATTCATATAAACATGGTTTTAGTGAGGCTGCTAACTGCGACTCCACAGCCAACTTCCACGATCTGCAGAAAGTAGCTCCTCCTGATTTTATGAGCATCAGAAGTTTATTACTAGAGTCACACAGTCTTACTGACTCATACTTAGTTTTTATCCACTTCTTTCCGTACGTATCAAAGACAAACCTAATTTCTGCTAAACTAGTTTCTAAATGTAAAGTTTTCTCCTTGTCTGGTTTTCCTTTGATGATTTAATTTTCATGTCAGCAGATCAGTTATCCATTTCTCATTTAGAAATTGTTTCAATAACTAAACAAGGTGTATATATTTGATAATTACTCAAAGATATTACAGCAATGGGGTCAAACTGACACAACAGGAAGACTGTTGCTGTGATGTTGGTCTTTAACTTTTAGTTGATTTAATATTAGCCAGTTGGACTTCCTCTTCTATTGATAATTAAAAGGTTTTCCCACTGAGATGCTGAAACCACTGAAACTTTGTGTTTATAGGATTCTGACCGCTTACAATCAGAACCCTATAAACACAAAGACTGCTCCACAAATACAACACACCCATTATCAAACAGTCTACTTCAGTTTACCAGTAACATTAAATGTAATACTTGACAGCAAATAGTTCCTCATTAATTTCTCTTTTCAAATATATTAATATGAGCTACTGTTCTCAGGGAACCAACAGTGGAAAGAACAACATAAACACATTTTTAAAGATCATAGTTTATTCACTATGGTGGAGTTTTCAATTTTATTCATAAAAATGATCATTTATTGTTAATAAATCATGGTTCTTATTATTTTTCACTCACTAATAGATAATATAATGATTTATGATCCCTGCCACTTCTATAGAGAAGAGCCTTTAGCTAATCAGTTAACTTTGCAGAAACAGTACTAACAACATGGGCTAGCGTGGTTCTTCTGAGCAGAGAAATGAGGACCTTTAGTTGTTTCTGCTTGTAAACGAGAACAGTATATCTGTAAATTTCATTCAGTCTAGTTAAGCCATCAGCTGTCTTTAACTTTTAACATATTAACCCTAAACAAAGACACACTTTAACAACTGAGAACCAAGAAGAACAAGATATATAAAATATCAAACTATAGGTTCTTAAAGCTAAGATGTTTTTGGTTCTTCAATTTTAGCTTTATTCTCTAGGCAGGGATGATATAAACTATTTCATGAATTTAAAAACAGGAGAATACGACTTGCTATCAGTTTAACGGTAGAGATTCATAACTGTAGGAATTACCAGAGTTTCTGTTGGGGATTTAGTCAGTGCTTCCAGAGTTTATTACTTCTTGCTGTCTTTACATTTTTGATACCTGATCTATTGATCAGATTCAGACTTGTTGTCTCTACAAAATAGTTTTTTATTCCTTTATGTCAATTGTGGTGTTAATCAGGTAAATTGCATGAAATTATGTTGAATTTCTTATTAAAGAAAATGAAATATAACTGTCTTAAAGTTGTGTTTACTTCTGTATTAAACAAAGCTCCTGATCATATGTGAGGAAAAACAGAATTAAAAAGGATTCGTCCCACTGAATGTTACTAAAATCTGTTTCAGAGAACAAAGTATTCATACAGGGGTTGGACAATGAAACTGAAACACCCCCCATTTTAGTGTGGGAGGTTTCATGGCTAAATTGGACCAGCCTGGTGGCCAATCTTCATTAATTGCACATTTAACCAATAAGAGCAGTGCCAAATAGAGCCCAACAGATTTTGCTTTCACAAGTGGAGCAGTAGGGCTATCGCCATAGTGTTCCGCTTGTTTT
>JAUZNJ010010996.1:0-17882 GCA_034780135.1 Jordanella pulchra
TATAAGCTTCTTGCACTTCTCGGGTGGCATTTTCTCCCACACTTCTTTTGCAATATGCTCAAGCTCTTGTAAATTTGCAGGGTTCCTTTCTTCAATGGCAGATTTCAGCACCTCCAAAGATTCTCAATTGGACTGAGATCTGGACTCATTGCTGGCCCTTTTAAAACAGTCCATTTTTTCCCTTTCAATCATTCCTGCTATCAGCAGTAAAATGTTGTTTCACTTGATGAATTTCCTTTAGAAAATATTCCACTAAATGTACTTAAACTTCATGGGTGCCAATAATGGTGAGGAGGACTGTACCCCACTTTTGATTTTTTTTTGTAAGCTAAACTTAAAAAAAGATAATACTTTGCTCCCACTTCTCAGTTATTTACTACTTTGAGTTGTTGTTGAGGACTTGTTCGTTAGATAAGAATAAAAGAAGCTTCACCAAAGCTAGGTTACAGTTCAGTCCTGGAAGAAAAGCACACAAAGGCAGCAGAAGACTAAAGGCTAGATTGGAGATTCAACCTCCAACATGATAAGGAGACTAAATACACCTCTAAGGGAAGGAAGTGGCGGTAGCGCTGTTGCCTTGCACCAATAAGGTTCTGGGTTCGGTCCCGGCCTGGGGTCTTTCTGCATGGAGTTTGCATGTTCTCCCCGTTCATGCGTGAGTTCTCTCTGGGTTCTCCTGAGAAAATTAATAAATCCAATTAAGAATCTGTAGAAAGATTTAAAACGAAATATTCACAATGCTTTCTATCTAGTCTGAGTCAGCTTAATGTATTTTAGAAAGAGGAATGGAAAAAAAAGTTACATACACAACAATTTTTTTTAAACCTTTGATATAAAATTTACCATAACCACCTGGCTTCTGAGATTAGAATACTTTGTTTTGATCAATCACATTAAACTGTGAATAATCCCTCTGAAGTTTATAGTTTTAAAGAGACAAAATGTTCTTACAAATTCTTCCAGAGCTACTATGTTTTAAATTACAAAATGAGCAAAGAAAGCCTGGTGAAAAAGATGCCTATTATGTCCAACTGTAGTTAAAATGTAGTTTGGTACGCATGACTTTCAGGGTCATTATTTAGGCTATAATTGGAAACCTCCTATGATCTAAAGAAAATAAAATGTTATATGTATCAGATAAATCATCTTGAACAACAATTGTTTGGAGAGAAGATAAACTATAGGTAAACATTCAAAATCAACTTTTTCCCCTTAACAACTTCAACTTGTGTGTCCCTTACTGGCAACGTCTGCCTAGAGTGTAAGAAGTGCGCTTTGCTAGCAAGTTGGATTTCAGCATTAGTGCTGTAATTTAAAGATGCATTGTGCAAGTTTAAAAGATAAATATGCCTTTTTTCCCAATTCATGCCCTTAAAATTGCCCAACATGTAAAATGAGCTTTACTCTATTTACGCTGGTTGCCTCCATAGCTCCCATTAGTCAGTTCATGACAGAGTGTTGGGGGCCAAATTCTCTGAGCAATGCGTGGGTCGGGCGCTGTGTGCTCTTGTTCACCTAGTTTCTTTGTTGAGGCTCCACTGCACCAAAATAACTAGGGCAGTTATGAAGATGGATCACAATAACCTATCCAAAAATTCCCTGCAAACTCCATCACAGACTTCACACAAGAGTAGAAAAATAAAACTTTAGTCCCATACAATGAAGAACAGATTGGAGTCTGATCAGTGAATGGAAAAGACAAGAGTAAATATTGGAGAAGTTTTCAACAAAGATGAAGCTTCAATCTAAGCTGGAAATTACATACCTTTTGCTTAAAAGGTGAGATGCTTTCTAATTAATTATTTCAGCATTTAAAACTTTCTTGCCTCAGAACACATTATGTTTTTAAACAAAATATCTGTGAAAAGTGTTTATGAGAAGATTAGGAGATCTGTCAGCTGCACCTACAGCCTCTGGTGGAAAAACTATGCTTTCAAGTTTCTTCACCGACCTGGTAGCAGTTTCTTGGCTCTGAGACGAAAACTTCACGGCTGTAACATATAAAGTCATTGGCTTCAGCAGTCATATGCCTTGCACGGCTCTACCCACAGGTGATTATAGGACAGTTTTGTTTTTCATGACATAGCAAAGCCGGTAGAAAATAGGCAAAGCAAACCATTTGTCAGAAGAAGAAAAAATTAACGAGAATCGGATTGGAGCTCTTAAACAAGGGTGAATTTGGTTGAGGCGTTTCCTCTGTGGCGAGCATCAAACAAAAGCAAGGATGCAAAAACTGATACAAATCTGGTTATGTTAATATTGGAATTTTAAGTTCTATATGTGTAAACCTCTGGTAGTAATATTATTAAGGCTTTAGAGTAATCAATTTTTAGCATCCAATTTGAAACATAGAGAAGCTAAATCACGGTATAAAAGAAAACAAATAGGCAGACCTACACTTAACTGACTCGTATAAAAGTAACAATTTGCAGTGAAAAGACTGCTTCACTAGTTTACATTAGATTATATACAATACTAAAGTCATCTTCAGACGTTTGGTTTGATGTGCATTTCCCAGCTGTTTAGAGCGTAAAAGTTCTGTAGTTGTGTGGGGGTGCATGGCTCACGTAGGGCAGAAATATTTTCATAAGGTCCTGTAGGGGGAGCATCAGTTGATAAATACTTAGTGCTGTTTAAACTACTAAAAGCATTAAGATAAAAAAAAAAGAAATGAAACTCTCAAATACATCAGAAGATATTAAACATTTTACAGTCTTTTAGGGGTTCTTTACTTCTACTAATTTTATGTCTTCTTTTATAGTAGAACACAGGACATCCTTATCTAGACGTAGTACAAAGTTAAATAATTACTGACTGAACCAGTTTGTTGAATTTTAATCTGAATACTTGGTACAACACTAAGTTAATCCTTTAATTTAAATCAAACTGTTAATATTTGCCATAGTTGAACAATTCTTGAACACTATATTTGTATTCACACCTAAATAAATAAAATTTAAATAACCTGAATGTGCATTTGATCCAAAATTAATTGTTATAATGTATTACCAAGACAATTTTTTTTACGGTATCCTTACTTTATCTTTCTGTCTATGTCCCAAGTGATTTACTCCTTCCTTGTACCTTTACACATCATAGTCTTTTAGGCCCCAGTTTCCAGGCCTAGACTTGACTCATGCCTTCTTCTGTCACATACTCCTGCCCATGCCTTGTCTCACTCCAACACTGATGGATGGTGAGGGTCAGTGGTTCAGCTGTGGAGTTCAAGCCTGTGGGCCCCGCAGAACCTCCCTGTCCACGCCCCCGTTCTGCCTTTTACTAGTCCTGTTCTTCCCGCCCTCACCATGACAAAAACAATCTCAGAAACCCAAAGCTGGGAGCTCAGCTGAGAAAACTCATAACTCTCCCCTACTCATCCAAGCGTCCTCAACACCCCACTGTTAACACTTTCATTCCTCCCAGGGCCCACTCAAATAGAAGCGGCTTACCAGGGCCACATAAATCATCGAGAGGGTCAGGGCAGGCCGAGAGTGAGGGCTGGTCTTTCTTTGAATGAGCAGCAGCAGGTCCCAAACTGTCACCACACTTTGAGTTATTTCTATATAATGACGCCTATTGGATGTCTGTGAATGTGTTTATTTTATGTTTTCACATGTGAATAGTCCTCGTGCTTTTTATGATAAAAAATATATTCTTTTAATCTTTTCTTTAGTTTTTCCTTTTTTCCTCGGAAATCTATGAGCCAATGTGTTTTTCTTTACTTTTAAAAATTTTTTTTAGCTATATCCTGTTTGATTATATGATCCCACTGTTGTGGGGCGTGAGTCCTGTTGCTCCCACTCACCCCTGTCCTTAGGACTCCATAGTGGGAAGGTTTCTGGAGAGCCTCAGGTTGTAGGTCTAAATCTGTACTGACACACTCTCTGCTCTTATGCTAATCACAATGTTTTGGGAGTATTGAACAGACAAGGGGTTGGGGGACGCAGTTCAGCTTAGAAGCTCGACGAATTCCAGTAGTTTTTGAAACATGGCAATTATCAGCATAAGCCTGCACCCCGACCCAACCGCCAAAGTGAGCGGAAATGGCAGCAATCAAGCTCGATTTCCCTCTGTGATGCTCGACAGGCAGGACACACACATCTAGAGGAGATGGGCCTTCTGTTACAAAAGGGAGAGCAAGAACCAGAGCTTTTCTAGCCCCCTGACAGATGGGAGCTGAGAGAGGGCAAGTCCTGAGGCTGACAGCAATGCTGCCAAAATTGCTGTTGGATTGACTAACAATTAAGATATCAAAAGAGATCACAGCAGCTCACTGACAGCTGCTTCAATTGTTTGCACCTGCTCCTCTGGTGTTCTGCACATGTCTGGCATGGATTAGGCCGACTCGTGCTTGCCACATTTCACCTCTCTACAAGTGATTTACTCCAGAATCATCCTCCTGCCTCTCCAGCTTGTTGAGCCCGCCCTTTAGCTGCTCTCACATTATGAAGAGGTTTGGTGAGCGTGGGCGTGATGGCATCGTTATCATTGTCATTAGCAGTATTATTGTCTAGGCTCTTGCTTGTTTGTCTGAAGCAATATGGTAAATGCTTCCAAATTATATACATGGAAGTAGTACTGAAAAACTTAACAGAAAATGTACAGAATACTTTGCTAAAATATGTTTTTGATAATGAAAAATTAACGATTTCTCCATGGAGACTATCTTCAAATGTAAACTTTTCTTAGGGTCCTTTCCATATGCTCTCAACTTCAATTTTTCATCAAGGGTTTTTTTTTCCAAGGGTAAGGTGGAGGTGGAGCATAGGAACTAAATGTTGCTTCTTCATGTTTGGTTCTGGGTAGACAGAGTAAGCCTGAACTAGAAGACCTGGGTGGTCTGAGAGGTTGATACACTGAGAATAAATCTGTCATGTATTCATCGATTTATAGGCAAACAGAGGGATTTTAAAGTCAATTCTCTGAGATACAGGGAGCCAATAAGACTTCAGAACTGGGCTGATGTGTTCTAGTTTTTTATTTCTAGTGAGAACATGGACAGCAATGTTTTTACTTTTTGGGCAAATCTATGAAGACACTTTCGCAGTAATCAATTATACTAAAGATCAATGCATGAATGAGTTTTTCTAGATCCTTCTTGGACATTATTCCTGTAATCTTCTGGTGTTAAAAGGCTGACTTAGTAAGTGCCTTTGTTGTTGATGCATGCTATAATCAGAGCTAAGAAGAGCATGTAGATATTGAATTTCATGCCCCCTATAATGGAGCCTTGAGGAACCCCACATGTGATTTTTCTGGTCTCTGATTTAAAGTTCCTTACTGATACAGTCCCTTCCTAGGTAGGGTTAAAACCAGTCTAGTGCACTACCAGAAAGACTGACCCAGTTTTCCAGAAGCTCCAATAAAATCAGTGATTAACAGTATCAAACAATGTTCTGAGAGCTAGTAATACCAGCACAGTGGTTCTTCCACAGTCCGAATTTGTACAGATATCATTGTCAGAGAGTTAGTTTTAGCTGATCTCCATTCTGATTGGTGTCTTATGTACAAACGCAACAGGATCTTTGGAGTAAAAACATCTCCCATACACATGCGTTCAACATCAGTGTGACGTTTTTTTCTGCCCTTTTCTGGAAAATTATACAATTCTGTGCATGTGCAAATGATTTATTCTGATCGAAGCCTTAGAACATGTATACACACATCATGACCTGATCATTTTATTTTGTGTCCATGTAAACAGAGATTTTTGAATTTCTGATTAACCAAGGCATAGATCGAACTGGGGAAATTTTCTGCATAGCTAGTAGCTAATGACCTGTCCAAAGAAAAAGTCGATTTTACCAAACCTAAAAAACAAATATGATGTAGATGTAATAACATGTTTGCATTTGCTATAGTGGCTTACATCTTAAAACCAACCTACTAAGGGAAGTCACTCGATTTTGAAAACATTTATTTAGTTGTTTTAGAAGTGGATTTATTTTTTGAATCATTTAGCTTTGTGTTGATTCAAGATAAAATTATTTACCAATCCTAGTAAACTGAGCTCTGAGTTAGATGGAGATAGAGAAACAGACCATTCCATGTTTATTGTAAGAAACACAAAAACAAGCAAAAATATTTTAGTTCAACTGAATTTTACCATGACAACACTTTTGTGGGAGGAGGGTGAATCAGTGTAGCAGAGATTTTAATTTACCCTTCAGCCTTTAACCTGCACATAGTTTTCCAAATGCACCTGAATTAAAAGTGACGTCTTGTGTGTTTGTGTGCAGGTGAACAGATGGTGAGCATCCCTGTCTATTGTCTGCTGACTTGTATTTGTAGAGAGAAGCAGCTGAG
The DNA here is from genome assembly GCA_034780135.1 of Jordanella pulchra. Lineage (NCBI taxonomy): Eukaryota > Metazoa > Chordata > Actinopteri > Cyprinodontiformes > Cyprinodontidae > Jordanella > Jordanella pulchra. The sequence continues at coordinate 6,307 of JAUZNJ010010996.1, forward strand.
GGATAAAGGGAAAGAGAGAGAAGCACCAATAAGAAAGACCATAGATTATATGCTTGCACACATTTGTGACTGCATGTGCACACAGTGGAGTGTTTGTATTTGTGTGCGTGCAGCTCTGATTATATTGCATGCAATTCAAATATGGCAGCTATCTATTATTATCCCCCCTCCCCCAGCTCCATTAAAACTACTGCCTGTCACCACATAAAGATGAAAGAATAGTCTCTCCTATGCGCACTAATTGTCTAAGACCATAAATGATGGTTAATTCGTTCAGCCTTATATAAAGCTTTGCCTTGCCTAAATGTTTTAGCTGTATTCCTACATCTAGTTCAACAGGTTACTAGCATAATATTTCTTTAAAGAAAGCAGGAAAATGTGCATATGATACACAAAGTACTTCTACTTTCCTTCCTTGTTTTGCCAAGGGGAGGCATGACCGGTTGTACCCAGTGCCAACCCCACTGGATCCCGGCCAGTCCCTCTGGACCATCGAGATCTTATTCTGGTGTTGGCCGTTGTGGCTGGTCGGTTACACTGTGTAACTCTAGCTCAGCCTCTGACACAGTACAGGTATGTCCCCTGTGGCCCAGATTACCAGGGGACTGTGTAAACAGCACTGCTAATCTGAGGAAGTATCCTGCTGGCAGCAACCGCTTTGGTATTTCATTTACAAAGTCACTGTGGGCATCGTAAGACTGATAGCTGAGGGGAAAGATCAACAAATAGCAGCAGCTGTACGGATGCTTTACTTCAGAGATTTTGTTAAACATCAGAAATACAAGGTGAGATTTACTAAAATCAGAAAAATCTCTCCTGAAACTCAGGATCAAGATTTTGTCTTTGTCATAATTTCACACACTTTCAGTTTAATTTAAAATGTAAAAAGCATTTTAAAAGGCACATGAAAAATGAAAAGAAAGAGCAGTTATGGTACGATAAGTCGGCCACAAAACAGGCAACCTTCTCCGAATTAACTGTTAAAGTGTTAATAATCTGTGCATTTAGTTTAACTATGAAAACAGCTTGTGACCCTTGACGCTTGACTTGGATGCCCCATACTTTCCACCTTTTCATAAACGAACCCCATTTTAATCTTCCTTCCTTACCATATATAGAATAGAAAAGAGTCAACTTAAAATATGAGGGAACTAACTGCTGATTGCCAGGCAACGAAGGCACAGAAAACACTGACAGCAGGGTTGAACAGAAAAAGATGCAAAACAGGTGGGCGCAATAGACAGAAAAAAGCAAAACAGGTGTGAATTTTGACACCTTCATGAATTTTATAAATGTTCTTTCTTCTTTAATTAAAATTTCAGTGATTAAGGTCTCATTTTGTCTCTTTCTGCTTCTTTGTTTTTACACACACACACCTACACACACACATATATATATATATGTATATATCCTGTCTTTTAAACTGATAGATGTAGAATTGAGTTAAATTTCTCAGAAATGTTTGACTTATAGGTTGCTTATGCTACCTTTATGGTGGTGAAATTCCACTTTTAATCGACTCTATATTACCTGTTAGCTTGATTATCCCTGAATCTCTAAAAAGAGACTATTCTGTCCACTGTCTGCAGTAAGTAACATGTTGGTTGCTCAAACAAACAAACTCACAAAAGCTCTTTCTTTATGCTGAAATCTCTGAAGCTGAGATTCTGGGACAAGAATTCTTTCCAAAATCACATTAAACATTAAACCTGTTGCCTTTTACCCATACAAATCAATAAATGTGTAGCATGTAACTCAAATACAACCAACCTTAGCGAAACTATCTGAGTCAGCTGCTTGACATCATGTAATGGAAATTTGGGGCACCTGTTTCTTCAAGTCTCTTTAATTTGCTAACAGCTTAGGGTAAGACTACTTGGTCATTTCTGAGGCTGTCTTTCCATTGTGCTGCATGTCATCTCCAGGCAGACACTGTTAAGATATTAATGGCTGCATGATGAGATGGCCTCTGTACAAGGCTGACCTTACTGGATAATTGATCATGTAGTGAATGACAAGATGTGGTTCAGGTTTAGTATGAGCTGCTCTAACACAAATGCAGAATACCATCTTTCTATCTTTTTAATATGAACAATTATAAATCTTTTTTTTTTTCAAACATCCTTAATCTCATTAAAACTTGAGAAATAAATATGGAAAATCCTGAGAGACAAAATTGTTCATTTAAGTAATTATTCTTAGTGTGGAATACAAACATCTCTGTGTGGTTCCTTTGATGACTTTTCTGTTGCTGTAATTAATCGTAAGGCCGAATGAGAGAAATAATGAGCATTCTTTGCTGACATGAGTGTGTTTATAGAAGCACAACTCTAGCATGTAAAGAGAGAGGCATGGAAGCACTTCTCTTCCCCTGAATAAAGTCATTAAGGCTCTCTTTTATGTTTTTTTTTTGAGCTCTGCATGAGCCAAGGAACGTAACTCGCTGTATGCAAGTCGATCATCGCTGCAACTTGACATCCTGACCTGAGCATTTAATTTATTGATCTTCATTTTATTCAGATGTAAAGACCTTTTGCTCTTTTAAATTAATCCAGGTTAATTTGGCCAGGCCTCCTATCCCACCCAGCATGAATGGGCCCTCTGTTGGCCAGGGCAGGCCATGGCCACCCAGTTTTATGGGAATCTGCAGTGAATTAGAAAATCTGTCAATGCGAGAGGAGCTGTGCCGTGCGGATATGCCGTGTCACTCCACCTGTAAAAGAACTGCTCTTTGTCCATTATCTCCCAGGCTTACCTGAGGAGAGTTAACCTTGAGGTCAATAACATCTCCATGGTGTTTCATGACTGGCTGGGCTTGGGCCGGGGTCTGAGGAGAGCCATTGTTAACATGCAGGCTGCAGACCCACATTTCCTCCTGCTTTGGCTCTCCTCATCAAATACCTCTGGGAAACAGATCTGTAAAGAGTAGCGGTGGGAGCCCTAAAGATGTGATCGCTTTCACAGGAGAGAGTGGCCACTGTACCAGTGTGTCTTCATTGTGCTTAATCTAAACAACATGTTTTATTTATTTTTTGCATTAAATTACAGTTTCAAGGTATATTTCCCTGATATTTAATTTCTTGGCTTTGTAGAAGACTGGCAACACTTAACTCACTTGTAGCTACATATAATGCTGAGCTTCAAACTGCCAATCTCTCCATGAGCCACTCTGTAAACAAAACTAGAGATTTGAACCCTTTATTGCTGCCTTATGCCTTTTACTCATTCTTCTATTTAATATGACTCGTGTTTTTCTTTTTTTTTCTTGTGTGGGTTTGTGGTTAAGCATCCAGGATTCGAGTGTGATTTGTCTGAGCTTTTCTGCTGCTTCCACTGTAATCTTCCACATGGCGGAAATAAAGAGCACAATTAAAATAAAGGCTTATTCTCCTGGGCAGAAAACTCCATTTTTGTCACAACACTGTATATGGGCACTTGCAAAGTATTCACAGTCCTGTCCCACATTTTTTTACACCACAATTAGGGCATTTTGCAGGGATATAAAATGAGACAGACCAATTGAAAGTAGTGCATAATCAAAAAGTAGAAGGAAATTTCCAAAAAAGTTTGGTGTACATTTGTACTCAGCCGTTCTTTATTTCGATATCTTGAAAAAAATCGAGTGAAAATAATCAGAAAAAAACTCATATCTTAATGGAGTCCGAATGCATGTAATACCGTTTCATAATAAAAAAGGCATTGAAGGTTTGATGCAGAACATGAATGAAGAGCAAGAACTCTTGTCAAACCAAATATAAAACTTTCTGTGTTGCATCCAGAAGCTGTGTGTCACAGCGAACCTCAAATGCACAACATGGTGAGTGAACCATCACTAAGAGCAACACTTAAAAAAGAGGAGCATAATGCTGTAGGGATACTTTCCTTTAGCCATGGTTGGTGGGAAAATGGATGGTGTTAAAAACTGTGTGAAATCTGTTAGGGAATGCACAGTTACAGCTTAAGACAATAGTTTAGATCATCAAACAAGAAAGAAGAAAATCAGTTTTCATTGACAGCCTCTATATAATCAGACTGAACTTGTGCGCTCTAACTCAACGTTTATTTTCAGAGGCATTATTTGATTATTTTAATTTTTGCATCTGCTCAGACCTCATCCAAATGGGTGCATAATTCCAGGTCAGCGGGATGCCTGTTTTGAAATGCTCCTCTGCTTAGATGAAGACATTTGAATAGGATGTGACCCACATGTAAATGACAGGCTGGGAGAAGTTTACTCTAAGAGCAGTCCGGCAGGTGCAGGGCAGAGACAAGTCCAGGTGTGCTGAGCAGGACAAAGACACCAATCCAGTCTGTGATGCTGTTTTTCTTTTGTTTACAGAAAACGGTGATGTACAATTTCAGAAGGAAAACGACTGGTTTAAATCATTCACGCTCCTTGCTGAGTTTTATCATGCAGCACGACTCTCATCAGAGGAGCAAAGGAAAGAGGGATTTGCCTAATTTGAATGGATTTTTTTTTCAAGTCGACCGAGCATTTGTCAACAAAAGCCAACAAAGCGAGACAGACAGCTCTGTGCTATGCAAGCTGACAGCAAATTAAACAGTGCTGGATTGATTACCGCTTGCCGTCCAGCGCGGATTCATTTTACCAAACAAAATCAGAGACGGATGTCTTTTATTGAGATGATCATGTGAAACCTTTTCCAATGTTAAAAAATAATGTAACGTCAAGGTTCTGCCACATTTACATTGATGTTAGAAAAAAAAAAAAAAGTAAACCACCCCCCTTACAGATTTGATCTCATTTTTTGTAGCACATGTTTCAGATCTTTAGAACCAAAAGCAAAAAGTCTGTTTTAAAATGATGATTCATTTCTGGAGAGAATAAAACTAACCAAACAAACCTAGCCCTATACAAAAAAGTAACCATCTCCTAAATCTGGTAGCACCACTATTACAATAGTTTAGGCACAGCCATAAGTAGCCTCAAGTGTTTTGGGATATCAATTGATGAGTCTTTTACATTGCTGTGCATGAATTTGGGACCCATCTGTAGAACTGTTTTTAATTTAGAAACCCTGTGGGAATTTGAACATGACAAATCTTTATTAGTGTCGTATATTAATTGTATTTAGAGCCTGACTTTGGAAAGTTCACTCTAAAACCTCAGTCTGCAGAACCCTAGTGAAGTTGGGTTTAAGGTAGGGATGGGCAATTGATTGCATTCACAATATGATTGTAATAAAAAAAATGCAGTTTTCAAATTGCATTTGTCACACTAAAATTAGATAAAGTAATACATTACATTTCTCACTCCAGCCCTTTAGGTGGCAGCAATATGTTTAAAGTGGGTTTGCTGCCCCATAGAGGGGAAAATAGTTAATGCTAGCATGCCAATCACAGGCATATAAATACAAGGGAGCAATTTTTCACACAGAGTTACTGTTTAGTCTTGCAGCAACGGACTCTGGACAAGCAAACCATCAAGGTTCTGAAAAAACTGAAACCCTTAAATGAAACATTTTCATGATTGTGGTTAGTACGAAATAAAATCACAGTCACAATATTGGTTGGAAATAAATTCAATTTAGATTTCTGGCTAAATCATTCACCTGTAGTTTAAGGTTAAAAAAACAAAACAAAACTGACCAGTCGTCCAATTTGACTTAGAATTTTATAGCAGTTAAACGAACCATGCTAGGACTGAGGAAAATTCACCCATGTCCCGAGGCAAATCCAAACAATAAAACTACCAACACAACGTTGTAGTTGGATTTCCTTACAGCCCCAAGCAGTTGGTATAGAGGTAAGAGAACATGTTGTGCCAAACAGATCACCTGTTGCTGGAACAAAAATAGGACACAAGAATCAGTGATAGCGGTCACTGGTGTTAGCTTTGAGCAGCGACAGGCATGTAACGACTGCTGATGAGTGATGATTGCAGGCCGTCTTTCACAATCAGGAGTCCCCAGTGGCCTCATTTCACTATACCTACCACTAACTGTGGCTGCCAGCAACCATACCCAGGAATAATACCCCTGGATTATGTTTTGCATTTAGACCTCGAGTGAAATTACCAACAGGATAAATGCAATTATTTGTTTGGAAGTGGCAGTTTGTGCTTTATGGCTGAAATCATTTGTCCCGTAACAAAGGATTAGAAAAGACAGAGCAAACTAAGTGGAGTAAATCCTTTGAGAAGAAAAAAACCCATCCCTTTTTCCCTCTGAAATCTGTATCAGAGCAACACAGTCTAAAGATTAAATGTGAAATAAGCAGCCCTGATCAGTAATCAAAATCACAAATCTTTCCTAAAGTAGGATTAAGTCATGGCTTACCCATGATTGTCAGAGACAGTGGACTTTTTTGTTGACTTCAGCAGCTGCATTTGACTTTTTCCAGGTTTCAGCAAGCGTCTCATCTCGTTGCCATATTAAAACACAATAAACCACAAAACAAATATTTGTTTTTTGTTTTTCTCCGTGGAACCCGAGGGCTTTGAAATCCAAACCAGCAACATTGTTGCTCAAACCAGTGCTGTGAAATCTAGAGTGACAAAGCATTTTTCTCTCTCCCAACAAGCCTTTGGCCAGAACCTTTCTTCTTTTAAATTTAGCAACTGCAGATGTTTTGTTTTTTTCATCGGTTGGAAAATGTATTCCTGTCTTTCTTCCTCGGTTGTATATTTAATCCTTTGTGAAGGCTTGTGGTTATTTGCGGTTGTAATTAGGCTGTTTCCATTAAGAAATATTACTGCTAAATGGATCCATTACTCTAGACCCCACTTCGTCATTGGAAATTGCTCGACCGCCACTGTGAGGGGGGGGGGGGCTGGCTACGACCTCAACACAAAAACGAGTCACACCTAGGTGAGGTTGAGAATTCAAGTTATCTGATCAACTGCAGCTTATAAAGGTAAAAGTGACTTTTAACTTTTAACATTCTTACATTTTGGTTACGTTGTACCAAAACCACCATCCAGCCATTAAACGATGAGTTTCAAATGCCTGCAACATGACTCACACTACCTCAACCTTAATCGTTTGATCCCATATTGCCACTCTATCCTTAAAGGCACCCTTCCTTCAGCCCTGTCCTTTACTCAATTGAACACTTGTGTTAGCAGCTTGGATGTACGGTTTGTGCCAAAGTGTCCAGTACAACCAACACTGGCTGACTTACAGCAAATACTGGTTAGGGGGATTGAAAGCCATACAACAGCAGTGTGTAACCAGCTTTGGGTTATACAACCAAAGAAGTAGTTGTGTATGTTTTGTTTGCACATACTAACCCTTTTAGTAAAATAGATAAATTGTTAGAACTGGAATTATGTCTTGTCATTCAAGCTTTAATCTTGTGATGCGTTAAGGGACATCAAATACGAGTCAAGAGTAAAATAAGTTATGTATCATGGAGGATTTGGTAAGTTTTCAATGTGATCAAAGATCAACCAAGCAAAAACAGGATGGAAAAAATGCTTTATTATAGTACAGCTGATTGACTCCTTAGATTTAATTAAATCTGTCTCTTTGTAATTGGATTTAAATTGGATTGATATTAAATTACTTGGACTTAATAAAATTCTGTATTACAGGGTTTGAATTGACCCTCATAAAATCTCTTTGTTGACACATGTTGTGGACTGATTTTGTCTAAATTGTTAAATACGTCCTATTAAATTAGACTCGACTGAACTGAACAAAGCAAAACCGAATAGCCTAAGCTAAATCAAAAATTAGCAATGAGAATTTAACAGACTGGGAAAAAAGTAAACATAAACATCTAGTTGGGTGAAATGGTGCTAAGTAAAGAAATTGAAATTCAACATAATTTAATAGAATTTAAGTTAAGAGATTTTTTTAAATACAATAATACATCAAAACAAGGTTTACTTTACAGTTCAGAGCAAGTTTGACTTGTCAATAGTAGTAATTTCAGGCTTCTGATAAAAATACATCTTGTAAATCCACTAAAGATTGTCTAAAATTAAGAAGTGGAAAGATCTGAAGAGATGTAAACGCTTGATGCTGTAAAGTGACTTGAAACAGGCTGAACATGCAAGAAACCCCCTAAACATTATGCAGCTGAAAGTGAGGATTGAGGGCAAACAGTTGTCAGACTAGTGTAACAGAGTGTTATGAGGCTTTATGTGTTTTTGAAGTAAAGTTTTGAGTAAACATTTGGTGTTTACCTTTTATCAAAATGTATTCATTTTCCAGGGATACAGAGAGCATACAGATAAAGAACAAAGAGACAACAGGGTTATGTCAGGGCACCATTACCTTAATGAATTACAAGGACTACTAGTGTTCAAGAGGTACAATAGTTAGGGGCTTATACCCAAAACATATTGTCTTCCTCTGCTCCTCCCTGTAAGAATCACGCCAGAGTAGACAGAGTCCAAGAGCCTGCAGCATTTTCTGTCACTGATCCTGCTGCTCTGTGCCCTAAATAGGCGACACTGACACCCGAATGTCACCTGGACTTTGTTCCTTAACACCCCTGTGATCTCCACCCTCACCCCTAAGGGTGATTCCCACCCTTTGCCCTGCTTACTCCTCCCTTTTTTATTGAGACCAAAACAATACATCTCGAGGCCCAAAGGCTGTATTTGCGCCACCAATCGTTGTCTTTTCCTCCCTCTTCCTTTCTTCTTGTGCAATTTGAAAAATGCATAGAGCTAAAAACACAGGACTAAGTGCATGAGGCACATGGGACTGTTTCACAGAAAAAAAAGCTTCATTGTTGTTGTTCGCCATTATGGTGCCATATATAGCGTGACAGCACTGCAACAAGGGTTCCTTTCAGCTCTAATCACATTGCTTTTAATCATAGGAATTATTGTTACAGTTGGTTTATGCACGACGGAAAAAAGAAATCATTAATGTTAAGTTGCTCCTTATTACTTGATTTAGCTGACGGAGGGAGGTTTTCCAAAATATAAAGCATTATTGTCCATTTTGACCAGAGAAGGCTTATTTTCATAACTATGGAATGAGTGGTTTGGTCTTTAACATTACGCTGAAATCAGATCAGCTCTCTAAAATAAACATACAGCTCAACAGAAGAGTAAAGATCCTCCGGCAGATGGTCTATGTTTGGCTCGCTGTTTTTAAGTCATTAGAAAATAATGCATTTCCTTAAATTCTGAAGCAAATGTGTTCCATAAAAAACACGCCAATCCACAAAGTTGTGGTAGTGTAGAAATCTGGCTCGAATTCCTTCCAACATTTATGTCTCTGAAGCATGTCTGTGGATCTTTATTCATTGCTATTAAGTTCCTTGAATCCTTTCTTTGGGCTTTTCTGTGATGACAATGTTTTTCTAATCCCAACCATTCAAAGCTCAGTAATCAGACTTTTATATAAAGAAATACCGAACAATAAAAACCCTTTACAAGAACACATAAATCACTGAAAGGAGATTGGAATATAAGGTAAAAATACATAGAAGAGCTTTGTTTATCTCTAGAGAAAATCCATTATAGACCAAAGAAATCGTACCGTATCAGGTGAGGGCCTTGGATCAGAAAGACATGAGGATACAGAGGAGCTCCAGAAATTAGTACCCTGTAGCATAAGTTTTAGTTTTTAGATACAGTTTAGTTTGCTAATGATAACTTCATTCATGAAGACTAAAAAAAAGAACTGGTTGCTCTTGTCCTCTTTAGTCAAATGGTTTGTTTAAGGTAATGCTATATCATTTCAATTGAAGCAAAGTCAGAAATTTGACTACACTCACTGTAATGTCTTCACTTTGTTTTGATTTCTTTAAAGTCTTCCTGGGGTTCTTCCTTTTGTATTTTGGATAACTGATGCATAACCAAAGTGTTCTTCAGCTTTTGGTGACAAACTGATTGCTGGATGTTCTAAATCAAGGTGGTTTTGGTAAAAAATGAAGTAATCAATTACAACTAGCCTTCCTCAACAACGAATCATTGCAGCCCACCACACTACTCTATCACTATCTCTTGATTTACGATGTTCTTTTTCTGCGATCTGATGTTTGTTTTTGACACATACCTTCTAAATGTCAATGGGATATAATCACATAAATCTATTAGATCATGAAAACCTAAATTATCCACTCTGTTCACCTAGGAAAATCTGTAACTATGTGGAAACTTCCATTTAGAAAAACATGGTGGATGAGTAACAGCTTCAACTAGCTAGGGTTTCAACATGTAAACATCTACAGAAGTTTTAAAATTTGGCTCATAAATATCCCTGCAATCACCAAATGTTTAACAACTCCTTTAAAGAAATCACTGGATCATACCAATAGGCTATGAAAACTCCAACAACAACAACTATATTTTCTACTTCTGCATTTAGTGTGGTTTTGTAAGCTTGCAGTGTTTACCCTTTACTCCCACTGAAGAATATTGTGTATGAGGAAAAATGCATGGATGTAGATGCATCGAGACAGTTAAGATGGGTCCTAATGTCGTTTTTAATAAGTAGTTTGGGACTTATAACCCTTTCAAAGATGCACTTTTTTTCCAGTGTCAATGATGGGTCAATGAGAAATTTGATCAGCCGGCTACCCCTGGAAAGTGTCACCAATTAAATTAAATTAAATTAAACATTTATGTGAGACAAAAAGCAAAAAAAAGAAGAAAACTCTAAGGTGTTACACCACTGCTGTCACTCAATATTTTACTTTATTCCATGTTACAGCGTTAGGCAGGACGAATCAAACATGGCAAAAGCCCATTTCATATATTGCTCTGGCACAAGCTGCACTTTATGAAAAAAAATACATGCTGTATTTTCTTTTAAAGGAGATATAGCTTCAGGTTTAAGTCCTCATGCCAGATCATGATTGTTAGGTTCGTTCAATTAAGAATTAAAGGAAGACAACAGAGTGGAAGATTATCTTTACCTGCAGGCGAAGAGCCACAGACCCTTGCCTCTGTGGGGCCTTTTCCATCTGAAGAACTGTGGTTCTTCAACCAGTTCGGTGCCCGTGCCTCAGAACCTCGGTGTCTGGTTCCGTGCCGGCACAGTTTTCGATCAGTTGCGGAACCTAGTTCAGCGTCATCGTTGGTGGGTGTTGCTAAATGTGGAAGTAACGCTAGATGGCCGGGGGTGTGTTTTGTCTTCCAACAAAGAGGAGGAGCTGTTGTGTATTAATAAATCTATCACCCATTGCTTACGCCAGCAGGCACCTTCCCAGTATTTATCTTCCTGGTCTGTATGAAATCATTGATAGTTTTTTTTATTTTCTTGACATATTGTTATGTTGGAGGTTTCTTACAGACAGCTCCCTTAGTCCACTGTATTCAGTTTAACTCATAAAACTTTATTTCAGCAACGTCCAGCTAACTTCCTGAAGTTGACAAGCCCTTAATCCTGCAATATATGCAACATTTTAATTGCTTATCATGAGGTGCTTTGAATCTAAACTAAAACCTTTGCCTTTTTGGTCACTCTGGAACCAGAGTTGACCAAATCTGAAAGAGGAGTTTTAGAGGATAACATGGAAATCTGATCAGAAAAATGCATTTTACATTCAGGAGAAAATCTTAAAGTGGTCAACAGAACAATAAGTTTTCTAAGATGGATAATTGGAGGTTAAAAAGTTTCTCTTTATTGAAAATTTTTTTTTTTTTT
>JAUZNJ010011007.1:0-17881 GCA_034780135.1 Jordanella pulchra
TATATATTCTTTTTATCTGTTATAAGTGGGAAAAATCTTGGTTTTTTTTAACAGAACTTTTAAAACATTTCAGGATCTAATTAAAAAATATTTATTCTTCTTTTTCCTTCATTTTAAACCTAAAATTTACAAATGACATGTTAATTATTTTGAAAAAAAGACAAATCTTTGCTGATATTTATGAAATATAGGTTATCTTTTCTTTAAAAAAAGGCCATGGTCCGTCCTGGTGTCTGTTCTGAAATGTTTGCAACGTTAAAAGAGGTTAATTTAGCTGGGCTGCATATAAAATGCCTAAAATGGTTGCAGACCCCTGCTCTAAATTAGGCTGGCTACCTTTTGTTTTGATGGGTTAGATAGAATAGAATAGAATAGAATAGAATAGAATAGAATAGAATAGAACAGAAGTACTTTATTCATCCCAGCAGGGAAATTACTTCGCAGTCGCAGATGCCCTGTTTTTAACCATTTTTCGAAGTGTTTCACACATTGTACCTTAGCTGATGCCTGCAGAGAGAAACAGGATGGAAACCCAGCAGTTGAACATGTTGTCCCACTAAACAAACATTCAGATGTCCTTATGTGGTCAACACTGACATCACTGATGAGGTCACCCCATGGTGGATTTCCCTGAGAACAGCAACCTGAGCCTATTGTTCAACATCCAGCTGTGGGTGAAGAAACAAAGAGCTTTTATTACTCATTGAAGGACCACACAGCAGATTTTTGTGAAAGGTTTTTGTTTTTGTTTAGTTTTTTTTTATCAGAGCTCAGACCAACCGGATCAGTTTAATGCGTCTCTGACTCAGATGCTGCTGGTATCAGTTTGTGTCTGCTTGACTGAACCTGCAACGTCCCTGAAAAACGAGGCGTTGGTACGCTCTGTTGTTTGCAGTGCGGCTTGCAGCTTTGCTTTTTCCTGCCCCACTAAGACAATGTGTCATGGTGGGGTGACAAGACCAGACAGGAAAAATAGCATGAAAAAAAGAAAAGGAATTTAGCCCCAAAGATGTTGGAAGCTGATGCAGTTCAAGCTGCTTGTTCACACAGGAGCCTCTACAGTAAAAGTTAATTACGTGAACGGGAGTCAGAAATATAACAGAAGGAAATTTTATTGAAAGGCAGGAAAGTTTATGCTAAAACATGACGGGTCAGACGTGGTCTGTGAGGTGGGGAAGCTGCTAGCACTGCTATAGTTCAGCTAAAAGGTCACAGGTTTAAATCCCATCTTGGGCTCTTTCTGCATGGAGCTCACATTTTCTTCCTGTGCTTGTTTCTACTCTAGCTTCCTCAAAAAGTCCAGAAACATTTCTCTTAATCAGAGTTACCCTTAGGTATGAGGTGCATGGCTGTTTTTCTGTTTTGCGGATAGAGACATGGAATTCAAAATACAAATGCCGCTTTCCTACAGATTCTGTACTGATGTTTGAGCTAATTAGAAATGTTTCACAGAGATTATTTCTCTGAAGAAAATCAGTAAAAACCAGACTAGTCTGCATCTCCGAAGCTTCATAAAGGACAAATTGTAATGCATTTTGCATCCTGACACCTTTCTATCAGAGCCATTGTTTAATGATTCATGCGACTGGTCCCCATTGGACAGCCTCTATCCCCATGTGAATCCCTGAGCCACGCTTCTTCCTGAGACAAACAATGACAGACGCTGACAGCAGAAGAACAGTTTGACATTTTCTTTTGCTACTTTAAGGACAAGATGTTTTCTTTCCACTAACCACTAATAGGAGACACTGGTTGCTTTCTCCTATAGATTGCATTCTTTCACTAAATGGATGCTGCATTACCCACCCAGGCAACGTGTACCGATCACGGGCCAGGGATTTTGTTCATCTTGTGTCGGCTGATTTTACCAAATTAATATCTCACAGCACTGCATCTTCTCTGGGTGTCAAATATGTATCAATAAAATGATTTTAAATTGATGATTATGGGCCCCCATGTTGGTCAGAGTTTTTCTGCTTCTAACTTATACAGGCATTAATATGGGGCCACATTGCAGTGGACAGTCCCACATGGGGGCCATTTTTTTGGCCCATTTCCCACTCATGTGGGCCCCATATGTAAATACTGGCTGGTTTTTTGCAGCATGAGAGGTCTAAGATCTGCCCTTCTCTCTTTCACCCCCACAACTTATTTGGTTGCATTAAAAGTAATCAATATGGCTTCCTTTGAGGGTCAGTACCTGTTTAAACTATGCATGCAGTCCATTATTTCAGCGACAAGCTCTAAGTGCAGCTGAATATTGATCAAGGGATGGTTGTGCAGCTGCAGACAATTTGCATAATCCCAGATCTTTGCAGCTTAAATCAGGCAAAGGTGTAGAGTTACAGCTAAGCCTCCCTTTTGGATTCATAAAAAACATTTTCATGGAAAACTGTTATTCTTTAATGGGGATGGTGAAAGATTTAGAGCGGGACATTCGTTTTTCTTTAACTCAAACTATCTTACACTTTCCACCCCAAAATGCTCTGCCTTTGTTGAATCTTTCATGTCTCTAGATCCCCAACAGCGGAGGTGGTGAGTACTTGGTTTGCATGAGTCATACAGACACAATAGGCTGTTGGTAAATCCACCAGTTTGAGGTTAAACTGGGATTTTCCTTTGGCTTTGAATAAATGCAGGCTGGAACAGTTTTATTAAAAGTGAAGTTCAAAAAACAACTTCTGCTGCAGAGTAGTATTTTATCTCTTTGTTTCGGTGTTTTTTTGTTGGTGAAGGTCTCCTTTCTTCATTTTTGGCACACAAGGAATAAACTTGGCAGGAAAAACCAGAGCAGCCCACCACCCCCCTCCTCATCTCTCTCCTCCCCCTCCTTCACTCTCTCTCCTCCCCCTTTTCTCTAAATGTGACCATGTTCATTCAGAGCTCAGTCACTCTGATCATCACACCTCTCAGTCCTTTGTCTCTGTTCTCTCGTTGTCTCTCCATCCATCCATTCATCCATCCAGCCATCCTCCCCCTTTCTCTGTCCATCCATGTGAATGATGTCCAGTCTCAGGTTTCTGACAGTCCGTCTGCTTGGAGGCTTTCTGCTCTTGCTGCTGCTGTTACTGACTGCTGGTGAGTCTTTTAACTGTCTGACTGTTGCAGCTGTTTGACATCCTGTTCAGCTGAACTTATGTCTAACTGTAATCTGACGTGTTGTACCCCACTTCTCCTCTTCTTTCTCCTGCTGAAACTATTGGGGGTCTTCCTCTCTATTTGCACAAGGATGACAAAATGAACAAACGTTAACTTTTAAATATCCATGTTTGCAGTTATCCCTTTCTACAAAGGCTTTTTGTTTAGATAAATTTAGTCAAATCTAAATCTGAAACATGAAGGATGTTTGCCAAAATGTTTTCATCTATGTAAGAGATTTATCAAAAACATCTTAATCTGTTGATGCAAAAATAAACTGGGCAGCTTGGCATGGACATAAAGTTCAAGGTTAAGGATGATTCTGGGACAGATCTTAGCATAATACTGGCTCTCCCTCACATTAATGCTTTTCATTTGATTGTTAATAATAGCTACTACTTTCGCTGCTGGTGATTTTTAATCATGCCAAGCCTGATTGATGTTTCAGATCATCTTAGATCAACATCTTAGATTAGGTGTGGGAAAATGTTGAAATGTTTGCTGTCCTCACAGGATTGTTTGTTTTCTGTAATAATCTAATTAGTGCTGACTGTGATGACTCTCAGAGTAGTAATGAGTTTCGGGGGGTTAAGCAAACGTACAGGCACAAAAAATGGGTCGAAAACGGGACAAATTCAAGACTTATAAACAATAAAAAGGATTTAAAAAAGAGGCTAAAAGATGTACTATAAAATAATTGGGGGGGTGCAGAGCAGGTGGTTACAAACATCTTCCTTCAGACGCAGGTGAAGTTCATTGAGTGATCCAACATTCTGGTTTTGTTTATGTATTTTTTTGGTTCTGTTTATTTATTTTTTTTTTGCATCTAATGGCCAACATGAAGTTTAAGTCTACTTCATGACATCACTTTATTTATTGCCAAAACAAAGTTTAAGTGTTTGTTTAGGCTGCTTTACTCATCCCATCAAGTCATCCAGGATAGCTGTTGAACTACAAACTTGTTTTTAACAAAAATAAACAGCGGTTAACGACTTTGTACTATTACTGTAGTCTTTCCCAGATTTACATCTAAGAAATTAACTCTGCATTTAATTAATTGTGGGAAAAACTTATCATTGAGTTTGGTTACAGACTATTAAATTGCAGTGCTAGCAGTGTTTTACATATAAAGAACAACAGCAAAAGAAAAAAAAAAACCCAAAGAACTTAACATTTGGTTTTAGCTGTAAATTTATTTAAGTCATTGGATTTTAGATCTTTAGTTTCTGTAAAAATATGATAGTGCATTCCAAAAAAACCCCAAAGGCATTCACAATCTTTATTAGATTAAACAAATTTGGCTAATTTTGTATTTATTCTAACGCTATTATATGTTTGCAAACGGTAATAAGAAAACTATGTTATATTTATTTATTTTTCTGCTATCTTTAGTTAAAAGTTGGTTTCTTAATGTGCATGCTTTCAGTTTATCCACCTAAAAACATTTTAGCACATCTGTTTTTGTTAGAATTTAGCAGTTAGCAGCACAAGTGGAGATTTAGTTTCAGGACATTTTGAGGGTTTTTTTTTGTTTCCTTTGATTTTATAGTTACAAAATGGTTTTAAAATATTCTAATGGAGCACAGGGTTATGAGATTTTAAAAACATAACGAAAGAAAAACATACTCCAGAAGCTAGACGGGCTAAAGGTGTATTATTTATGTTTATAAAAATATGAACATTAAGTGTCGACTTGATTTTGGACACTTTGTTATCCTCTATAAAACTATTATAAATTTTTTTCTTCTACTTATGATACAGTTTTCCTCTATATGTTCAAAGCTACTGTCCAGTTTAGTTGCTATATTCTCAGTAACCACAAGGGGCCGCTAGTGCTCACCCTGGGTGTTGGAGTGAGTGATGCAAACATGTGGCAGACCAGAGTTGAGTAACAAAGACAACTTTGTCAGAGCGACATTTCTTATCTCAGATTTTCAGACCCATAACCTCATGCTTCCTCTTAGTGGTAATCATCCATCAAATTGCAACGGACGGGATGCTCTGATGTCCACATGGATCATGTGATTGACCCTTCTCCTCTGGGGCCAAATAAATTGGAATCGTCTTTGTTATGGGGACCAGCTTTGAAAGTTTGGGGTAGATATGTACAGCTGCCATTGGTGCCTTAATCCCACTGACTGTAACGTCTGCTTTTTACCAGAGCAGAAAGATCCAACGGTCCTTAAAACACAAACTTGAGTTGTATTTCATTTCACTCAAGCTGAACATGTTTTACTCCGAGTGTGTGGGTGTCAGTGAGTTGAAGTTGTGCAGCTGGTTTTTTTGTAATGTTTCTTATAAAATCATGTGACTTTGGCAAAAAGTAGCCTACCCCTCACTGCAGACCGCCTCAGGCTTTTATTTGTCTAACTTCCTTTCCTCTTCTTCCCCCTTTTTCCTTCCTTCTAAAGTCGTTCTCAATTTTTTTTCTCTATCTTCTCTCCTCTCCTTGCTTCGTTTATGACTTCCTATTTCTTGTCTTAAGTTCCTTCCCTTTTTCTGACATCCTGTCTTTCCTCCTCTGCTTTCTATATTTCCACCGATTCTTTTCCCTTCATGTTTTATGTTTTTTTGTTTTTTTAATTCCCAAAGTGGACTCATCCCAGCCTCACCTCGCCTGGTTGACTGACAGCTGATATTTTACGGTGGGGGTTTTGTGTGTGTGTGTGTGGGTCAGCTGGTTTTCATTTCCTCTGCACTGATGAAGCTGTGTGATTGGCAGGCGATCAAAGATGACACATTTCCTTTTTAATCATTATTAGCAGCCCATCAGTCATATGTGTGTTTTCATATCCCAGTGGGGACTTTAAAACAACCAAACACAACCCCCTGTGCCAGGTCAGACTGGGTTTTACCAACAGGGGTTTGGAGTGAATAACTGTGCATGTATGTGATGCTAGGCTCACTCAATACTTTGAGACAGAGAGTCTTACAGAAATAATAAAGGGATGGGCTCTGAAATTCAGACCACCTGCTGTTCAAAAACACCAATAAACCTAACACATGTCCTCTAAGGGTCCAAAATATTCACCTCTGAATCACTCTCTAATCCCAAACACACTGTTGTTTAAAGCTCATTGTTTCAGTGCTGCCTATCTTTTCAAATTGTGCTTTTAATTCCATATAAAAGAGGAGATTGTAAATGTTGGCCAACAACAAATCAGATCCGATTTGATGGATTATAAAGATGGCAGATTATCGACATCTGACCTCATTTGCTGAATCCATCGTGTATGTTTGTGGGCATCTCTTTGGGTTTTAGGCTCCAGAGGTACAGAACGAGTAAACCTCTAATGTAGTGGAAAAAATAGAAATATAGTCAGTGGTGTAACATTTGCATTAAAGTGAGTGAATCTAAAGTATGTTAAACCTTTTGGTTGGTTTTACTACTCACTGAGAATCCTGGGAATTGGTATGTTCTGTTATCTGGGAACCATAGCCATAATATATTTTCTTTAAAGGTTTGCTTGGTTTAGTCTTGGGGGGGCGTTAAGGTGAGCAGCTTAGATTGTTTCGGGAACACTTCAGATTAGAAGTGGTGCTAAACCAAAATAGAGAAGAAAAAAAACAGCCTAGGTAATTTGGGCATCTGGTGGGGATGCCTTCCAGATGTCCTCCACAGGAGGAGGCCTGGAGTTAGTCAGGATCCACGGGAGAGATCATATCTCACGGCTGGCTTGGGAGCGTCAAAAGTCCCCCCACCCCCACTGAGCTGGAAGAAAGAGCTCGGAGGAGGCATCATGGGATCAATGCTCAGATTGTTACCCCCTTTGCCTCAAACAGAGATAAGGGCGAGAAGATGGATGAGTGGATGAATGCATGGATGGAGGAGAGCTGGGGAAATTCCTGCCTGATGTGGATGTTCATTCCAGTCCTCACATGGGGACAAAGCTTCAAAGGGATGCTTTAAGTTTGAGGCATGGTTTTATGGTTGTGGGGTTTGAGTCGTCTGCATGTGTTTTGTAGAGAAGGAGGCAGCAGGACTCACCTGCAAAGTCCTGCAGCTGTTTTACCACTTCAGTCAGACGGTAAAAGTAGCTGAAGAGTCAGAAGAAACACATGTCCTCTAACAAACATCAAACATAACGGATGTTAAATGTATCCTGCGCATATTTGGATGGCACCCGTTAGAAATATATTTTATATATCTTTATATTTAAAGCTAATCTTCCTCCTTAGACAAGCTACGCACTAAATGACATCAAGCCCCCTGAATGCACCATTAAAACTATTGCCATAAATCACTTATATAAAAGTTTCCACATTTATTCTATCATTAAATAAACCAGCCTGTACAACATTTTCAAGTTTTTCTGTATTCATAGTGAGTTGTTCTTTAATTTGCAAGAGCCAAATAAAACACATGTTTTATTTGTTCACATTAATAGACAGTAAAATCCTGATAAAAGCCAAATAAATCGTGTTTCTCTGGAGGAGGACCAATTTAAGTGCCTCTCTGAGGCCTTATTCGTCACCAACGCTGCTTCGATAAACTAGAATTATGATGTAAACTCAATCAAAGAGCAGAAACTTTTTCCCAGGAAACCCTGTGAGGGTCCAGACCAGTGCAGATGATGGATTTGAGGGAGGATGAGGAGGGTCCTGAGGGAGAAGCTTTCCCATCAGACAGTAACTGAAGCGTTTTTTCATCAGTTTTCCTTTCAGTGTTTCCTGTACTAAAACATCTCTGTTGATGGAGGATCCATCTTTTCACCACCTGCTGTTTTGACTGGAGAATTGGCTCCACCTGCTGTTCATCTCCTCATAAGCTCTGAAGCCTCCGTCAGCAGTGGGAGGAAACAGGCTTTAATTTATGAGTCCAGTGCTTCTTGTAAACATCACCTTCTCACAAACATTTGTTATTTTACTGGGATTTCTGGTGATCGGCCAACTCAAAGTGAAGGGGAAATTATTGTTTTAAATATCTTTATGGAAATGTGAAACATGTTGCACATATTAGCTTCCCACCTTTCACCAACATCTACAACCCTTTTCTTGTCCCAGTTTTCTTCCAGGATTGAGGTTTTTTAAACCCCATCCATCTTCCCATCAACTCTGACCTGCTTCTCTGTCCCTACAAGAAAAATATTTCCACATCATAATGCTTCCACCACCATGTTTCATTAAGTCCAAGTTGTGCTCCGAGTGATGTGTAGTTTTAGGGTTTTTTTCCACCTAGTATTTTTGATGTAGCTGAAAGTGCTTAACTTTAACCATATCTAAACAAAGCACAAACATGTTTGTACTTGCTTCCTTATATTGCTAGTGGTTATATTTCTCTTGGCTTTCTTTTAACAGCAACTTCCTTCTTCCTTCTCTTCTATATAAGCCAGGACTTTCCCACCTGAGCCATTGGTCTCTGCAGCTCCTCCAGTCACTTCTCTAATCCTTCTCTAATAGCTCAGCTTATTCAGATGAGGCATTTTCACAACACATTCAGGTGTGTTTGAAGTGTGGTTCATATTAAATTTTAACTTATTAATTCACAAGCAGGTTATAAAAAACAAGACATTATTGTCTGAGCCATTATGTAATGTGTGTCGATGTCCAATATTTTAAGAATTACAAAAAATCTTTCATCTTTCAGGCATTTAAAATATAAATTATTTGGTAGTCATAACTGTGCTACTACAGCAGGAGCTTATTCTGATTTAATGTCGATGAGAAGCAGATTCTTTATATAGTATCAGCTTCCAGCTGTATATCTGCTCCTTTGTTTACCAGAGCAGAGTACATTTAAGTTGAAATGGTTCCAGAATTTCACTTACTTTGCAGCTGGTTGTCTCTTTTTTTAAAAGAAGAACCCCAGATGAAAGGTATGCAAGAAGGATTTTAAGACAATCTGTCAGAGCAACGGCGTGCATTCATCCCTTTGGAAAACTACTGGGAATTTTCTGGACAACAGAAATGTAATTTATTTCAGCCTCAGTTTAAGGTACAAAAAAAATGACTGGATTTAGGAAAACTTTAAGGAGCTGTTGATTGGTGCTGTTTAAACCAAATGTTTGTCGGTTTTCCTGTCTCCTTTTTGGGAGCAGCTGTTCTACAACAAAGTGAAAACATACACAGAGTTGATATAAAGCCAAAAGGCCAAAAAAAAAATCCACAAACTTCCCACAGATTCCCCTGCAGGCTGCTGGAAAATAACATTTATACATGATTACATAGGAGAATGTTAAATAAAGAGTAAATAGAAAAAGGGGTATATGTTAATGAATGTTCTCTTAACCACAAGCTTTTACACAAGTTCTTTTCCCTCAACACAGAAAACTTAACTCTTTTTTTTTCACTGTGTGTTTTTAATGTAACAGACACATTGGTCTCAAATACAAAGAGGCTCAAATGTCTTGGTTTTCTATAAACAGTTCATTTATCTAAATGTATAGGTACCAGTTTGCTGTAACTATGGTGGGACTTTAATAGGAATCAGATTTATTGGCCAGCTTTCTGTACAAGAAATTCTGCAAGAAATGTTTTAATTGGCTTCATGTGTAACAACATAAAGTAACTATTAACATTTGAACCTTATAAAAAATTGAATAAAAGCTTAAGACTTGATCTGTACATACATTTGTAGGTAGACCCTATGTTTTTTCATAAAAAAAAGAAAACGTTTTTAAGAGTATAGATTAGCTTATCAGCAATCTGTGACAGAGAAAACGGAGCAAATGGGGGGAAAAGGCTGAAAGGCTGGTATGGTGTTCATAAGATTTGAATCGTAGCCTAAACACAAGAAATTATTTATTTTATATGTTTGCTGGGATCCAGATCTTCTATCAGAGCAGAAGCACAGCTCTTCTGCAGCAAAATGTTTTCTGATAGGAGGACTCCTTAAAAGATCTCAAACCCCACTGGTAGGAGACCTCAGACAGAGTCGACATCCCATGAATGATAAAACAACCCTACAGGAGAAACAAGTTAACAGTTCTCTTAACTAGTTTATTTAATTGTCTCGTCTCTATGTACAGACTGTTGTGTCCAGACCTCCTTCACGAACATGACAGCAGACTGAGCAATGAAGAAAATATGAAACTGGACTGAAAATGATGGACAAGGATAGAAGAAAAACTATTTACAGCAAAAAGATCTGCCTTATAAAAACACAAAAATACAAAAAAGACATAAATCAGAAGCTGAGGACCTTCAGTTTAGCAGCAACTATGTTTTTAGCAAGAAGGTAATTGTGAATCCTTGCTGACAGTAAAATTACATTTTTTGGTTGTTTAACATATTTTTTTTTTACCTTTGCCTGATTTTAGACATTTCAGAATGTCATGTAAAAAGTCCAAAATTCCCAGATCTTCTTGTTAGTAAAATAGATAGATGGACAATGTTTTATTACGATTTGTAGTTTAATTATAAATGTTCAGTTGTATTATGTGAGACCTTTTATTTTCATAAATGACAATTTTTAAAAAAGAAAGCGCCAGAAACTTTCTAATCAGCTCCTCTACAGCAGTCTGAGGGATGCAGCATCATGTTTGTGGTCATAATGTTAACGCTCCTGTTGTCTGTTTTCAGTTTGTGAGGCTCAGTACTACAGCGACATCACGTCGTCCCCAGAGGAAGATTTCGATTACAACTCCACCATTGAATACACCTTCTTCAGTGAGTCCCACCGCCTCAAAAGTTTGGTTTTAACCTCCCTAAACTGCCTCAAATGATTGTTTTTTGATCATAAATGACAGCTGAATGAAATGCAGGTTCTCTTTCCAGGTAACACCAGCATTGAGGACCTGGAAAGGTTTATTGTTAGGGTGGCAGGGACAGAGGACGAAGACAATGAAGAAGAGGGGTTTCTCAGCACAGTATCCACACAGGGGGAACCCACAGAGAGGAGCAGAGACACTATTGATAACAGCGCCTCCTTTCCTGTTTCTCTGGTAAGAGCAATAGATCATTCTGGGCTTTAGTATTTCTGAGACAAACTAAACCAAATTAAAAGTCTGTATTTACCAAGCAGAGTTTCATTGGGGGGGGGCACTTCCAATGAAGTTAGCTTGTTAAATAATATTTTCCATCTCACACATTTCCTTTGGCTTCCTACTCAAAGTTAAATGTTTTCAGGTCTACAAGCAGATGTTGATATCAGACTTTCATTACAATAACACAGCATTTCATTAAAAGATCATCAGTTCAGGAGTCAGACATGCATAAAGAGAAAATACTAGCTTCATCCACAGGGGATTTGAACCCAGAACCTTCCAGAAAAGATATCATTGTATCTTTGCAGAAAATAAGGTAATTCCTTGTGCTGTTAATACATTTTTTTAAATGCGTTAATGGCATTTGAAGGAAATTCAACACAAAATTAAATCTTTTTTGCATTCATGCAAGTTGATCTTCATCTGCACTCTGAGAACAATAGACTCAGGTTCAAACCTCAGACTCCAGGCAGCTCTTCACGTTTCCTCTCTCCAGTGTTCATATTTTTTTAAATCTAAATCCAGCAGCAAACACAAACACGAACCACAGCAGCAGACAATCCAGATCAAAGCTACGTTCCGTCTAGATGTTATTCATAAAAGTGCTGATTCAGCAGCTGCATGCAGGTGGCTTCTGTTAACACTGAGAGTCCATCTGCTTTCTGTGAGCTCGGATCCGATCCCTGCCAGCATCAATAAATAGCACTCCTCTGGATGGGCCAAACAAATACAAACCAGTGGGTTCAGGATGAGACAGGAGTTTGACATGGAGGGTCGGGATAAAAGAAATCATGGAGGATAAAAGATAAAAATGTAAAATAGGTTAAAAGAGGATGTTCTGGGATATTACGGTGTGTATGTCCCCTGTTGCTGTTTCCATTTTAGACATAACTAACCCTGAATAGATCCAGTGTGCTGTGGTTTTTGGTCCTTCTGGGTTGAATCACCAACATTCTCTTCTCAGGAATAGATTATTCTCCCTGGCTACCCAACACCACAGAGGAAGAAACATTTTGTTTTGGAAATTTTTTTTTAACTCTCTGACAGTTTAATTTTAAAGCATTTCCTCTCAACAAAAGGCATGAGTTTTGTCTCTAAGTAGTTCTATCCCACAACAGACCCCTGCAGACTGTAAGAGAAGGACATCTGTTCACTGAGGGAAACACTGAAGCAATCGCTAAACAAACAGCTCAACAGTTTGAGTTGTGTGTTTAGAACCAAGCCAAACAAGAGGCCGCAACATAAATCCAGCATTCATGGGGGAAGAATGCATTTACATACTTTAGAACCACTTACTTTTGTAATATCTCATAACTGGCTGTTAAATGAAACAGTGCAAAGAGACTTTAATGAGTCCGCCAGCAGGGGGCAGACTATGAACATAGAATCCATATTAAAGTTAGGAAAAGATACGATTGATGCCCAATTGCCCTGATTTAGAGACTTCTTTAGTTTTGTAGCAGAATTTTACTGAACTGTATTTCTTTGGCCAGATTTTCTCTTGACATGCTCAGTTTGTTTGGTCTGCTAATGATGCATTTGCCGTCTGCAGGACCTTAGGAAGCTGCTCTGGACTTCAGTTATCCTGATGGTTCTGAACTCCCAGCAGCTGTGACACAAACTCACAGTGGTAACACATTTCCAGGTAAAACATAAATATGAAATGGATATGAAGTACAGCACATCAGTCTAAAACCACTTCTATTGTAATTATTATTATTAATAATGAAAAATAATTTATCCTATTTTATCTTTACCGACTGTATCTTTTTTACTTTTGAGCTTAGCTTTTTTCTTTTATTCTTATCTCTGGCATATTTCCCTGAATTAAAAAAAAGAAATCTCAGTTAAGAGGACTACCTACTGCAGAGCAGATTAGCTATAGATGTAAGTCTGTTAGATGCTCTTTAATCAACTTGCTATTTAGATTGTTTTCTTCATTTTATTGTTTTTTTTACTGCTTTAAATAAAGCATTTGGAATAAATTGAATGTGTACCTTTAACATAAAACCCAGCGATGGTTTTGATTTGTTTATGTTTTTCTAAGTATACCTCACTTTTTTCAACGCTTATGTTTCTAAAAAATAAGCCATTTCCATATTTCTGTTGGTTCACTAGTGTTTTAATTTAAATGGTTTGTATTTTGAATAATTTATAATCCCCCCCCAACTCATACAAGGTTCCCAGGACCTTTGTCCCAGAGCATCACAGATCCTTGACCCTACATTACTTAACCTTCCCCACATACTTGTCATGTCTCTCATGCAAAACACAAATGGAGACTTTCTGACTCATTAAAGGATTTAGACCAAAGCAAAATAACAAGGCAAGAAAAAACCTTAAGAGAAATGGATCTCTGCATTGATCTTAGTACGTAAGTTGTGAGTTAAGTACTCAGTAAAAGATGAGCTCAAGACAGTTGTAAGGTTAAAATTAATATTCCATTGTGTATTTATCTCACAAATTAAATCAACAAATCACATTCTAAGATTTAATGTTTTTTTTATTTATTTATTTTTTGTTCTTGATGTTTGAAAAACTTTGCACTGATCCCTGTGAAGAACAAGACCTCATCAATTAGTCTGGAAATCATTTTCAAAACCCTGTAAATTAAAAATGCTCCTCTCTGCAAATAGCAGGTAAAGACTTAAATAAAATAGGAAATAATTGCACATTAAAGACAGTATTTGGGAGAAAAAAATTTCCTAAAGACTAGATAGACCTTTAGAGATGTTTCAGCAAAATGAAAATAAAAAATCCTCAGCATCTTCATGCTAAGATTCAACCCCAAAGTTTTTCAAAGTGACTCATTTAGTTCTGTGTCACTCTTTACTTGCATCTGCAGTTACACAATCATATTTCTTCTTTTACATAATTTGCTTTATTTATAATCTGCTCTTCATATTTTGTTTTCTCTAAACAGTCGAAGGAACTCATAATAGACTTTGTTTGCAGTTCATAATTTAACTCTGGGTTTCCAGGATGAATTCATTATGAGAAGCAAATGTTTTCCCACAGATTCTGCAATGTTTCAGAAACACAATCTAACTCCTTTTTAAATTGCATGTTTGGCAGCAAAAATGAACCTAAAAGCCTTTCACACCCAATCTGCTTTGGTTTTATCAAATCACTCGCATCAAGAGAAAAATCAGTGTGGCTTAAAAGAAATATACGGTAGTTTCAAACATTTGTGAAACCAAGTCACTGAATCTTTTTATCTGAATCAGATGAGGTCATTTCTCTTTGTTCGGATGGTGGGATAACAAAAAGTCATTTTTATGAGTGAAAAGTTTAATGATTGTTACTAAAGGCTTCGCTGAAGTTAATTAGTTCATTGTGTGGTTAACATTTTGAGCTGACAGATTTTCTTTTTGAATAAAAATCACAGATTGTCTCGACATTTAGAGAAAAAGAATCAGATTCTCACCACGGCATGAAAGGAGGCTGAAGACAAAAGAGACATTTTGTTAGCTGGCTGGTATTAAACTCAACCCCTTATTTTTACCTCCTAGCTGAAATCCTACTAAGTGAATCTTTTAAAAGAATCGCAGATGGTCTGATCATTTTATTTTACAGGTAATATGATTTTAAGGAATAAGCAGAAATTATTTTGCTGAAAGTTTAAACGATGCATAATCAAACACTGAATTATTCACAACAGAGGATCTTTTAAACATCAATGAGAAAATCGTTAGAAACAAATTAAGGCTTCAGTAGAAGATGGCATTCAGAAATTAAACTACCTCTAACAAAAACAGAAGAAATATCAGGTTTTACTAATTGGTCAAAACCAAATTTAAACATCTGGAATTACCCAAACCAAGATGATTACGACAAATCCATTAAAATAAAATGATAAATTAAAAAAAAGCATTAACAAAGATATAATAAGATATATCTATAAATAATATAATATTAAAAAAGAAATACGCATTAATATTAACACTAATATTTTATGTTTTAAAAAAGAAAAATGATAAACCTTTAATAGGGCAAGTTGCCATTTTTGGAGATTATTTATTTTTGGTTGTTTGTTTTTTCCCTGTGCATATATGTTTCACTGTGTTTATTTATTTTTGCTTTCCAGATCGTAGTTGCTCTGCTGAATCACCTGAAGTCTGCTGGGAGAGATCCCTTTGATTTCAGCATAGGCTGAGTGCTGACTGATCCAAACAGGATTGCCAATGGCTCTAGTTGGATGTCAGCCATCCCTGTCCTCTTTCCCAGCAGCAGAGATCTTAAAGCGACTCCAAAAAGACAAGCCTGTGTCACATAATGAATCATTTAAAAGGGAAATCTGTGAGAACAGGACGGGATCAAGACTTTCCATTTATGGGATCATTGTGAAATAAATGTTTGGAATAGTTAGGTTATAGATCTTTAGAAATGCCAAACTTTGCTGCGTTAATCTGACTCCTGTAAATGAAATTTATAAGCAAATATTTTATCCATTTGAAAGCAAAGAGTTCTAGACTTTATTTTTAAGCACATATTTATCAAGAACTACGATCCTAATACAAACATTGTACAATAACTTTTTTTTTTCATCTGAAATACTTTATTTTACAGTTTTACTTCACTTTAGCCCATAGCCATTGTTTTTCAGATACTGTTATTGCAATAATGCCTCATAAAAATACAATTTCATCATGTGAAATATAAACCCTAGCAGTCAATAAATGCCATTTGCCGGTGTAAAAGTTTCCCATCAAAGTTTGTTTAAGTTGTAAACAGACTATTTCACAGAAGAGCCATAAGGAACCAGAGCAAATGACCTTGTAAAATTAACGTGTTTCGGTTTTGTGTAATAGGATTATTATCATGTGAATACAAAAGAGATCCAAAGAGGGTTTTTTTTATATATTTTATCCTATTTCATCTTTAAGTGAACTTAGTTCTATTGTGTTATAATCCAGGAGCCAAATGCATGAAACTGTTTCCGTTCAAACGTCTAAGAATTTCTGCCAGATTTGTTAAACTATTATCACTATTCGCCCCCAACCAGGGGGGGAAATATTGTTTGCACTAGAGAGCAAGAAAATACAAACATCCGTGGAAAAAAAAAACAAAAAACTAAATTAAGAACAGCTTTGTTAGGTCTTGGGTTTTTACTCCTGCTCATCATATGTACAGGTTAAAAACATTTAGAGCAAAAAATTAAGCGAGAAAAAAGGTGCTTTAATTGTTTATTCGATCATAAGCATTTTCTAAAAGAAAACACCTTTCTGCAGAATGTGGAATAAATACACGTATTTATTTTTTAAAGGAAAAGAAGCAATAGTTTAATTTAGATCTATAATCTTGAGCAGTAGATAAAATGTTAATTGAAAAACAAAAGCCCCAGTGTTCTCCCAAGAAGCGTTGTTGTTTTTTCTGCTTTAAAGATTATAATTATTACAGTTATTAGGAAGGTTTTCTAAATTTAACAGATCAGATTTACTACAAAAGCATGATCTCCTGTATTTCCAATTTTGAAGAGCCTGGAATGGACCGCTTTGTTCTGTCTGATCCAGTTTTTTTTGTTCTGTTACATTTTTTGTATTATTTGTTTGACAGAAACTAAAATTCTGTAAAAGGAGGTAAAAACCCAGCATTTATGTTTTAATATGAGAGATTTTATTTTTCCATTGAATGTATGAAGTAACATTAAAGTTTCTCAGGGCATAATTATGCCAATGAAAATAAAAAAAATAATTCATTATGATTTTTTTATATATTTAATATCTAAGCCGGAGCACTATTGAATGTGAAAAGTCTTGTAAGAGGTAAAGATTAATTCAGATCAATAACAATTAATGCTAAGAAACAGAATGGTTGATATTAAAATGCAGATAAAGAAATTCATCCTATTTAAAGAAGGAAATCAGGTCAAGGCTGTTTTGTATGGCTGCAGTTACTTACAGCTTCCATAAATAAAAGTATCTTATCTTCTCTCTTTTTTTCCACTTAGATTAATGATGTAAGAAAACCAGACAATCTCAAAGCACCTTGTTCATATTTTGAACAAATGGAGGGCAAACTGAGTAAATAGTGTTGATGAATCTAAACAAGGACACAATACAACCTCTTCTGGAGACGCTGATGCAAACATAAATTGACTGAAGCTGTAGAAACGTCTAATTAGGAATGTGGAAAGATTTTCCCCATAATGGGCTTACATTTTTAAATAAGTATTAGGTACAGTTTAATTTCAGTGTTTCAACTTTAAACAATGGTTTTTCTTCACTTCCTGAGTGTCAGTTGTGACTTCTAATATTAAAAATAGTGTTCACAAAGATTATTTTTACTCGCAATAAAACAAACCTATATTTTCCCACAGTTTCTTTATGAATCTATAGTTTTTTATAGTATCAGCATTTTCTCTCTCTGTCGCATGTTTGTATTTATCAGTGATCCATTAGTTCAAACATCACAAATGAAATATTTTTTGCACTATACTTGATACTTAACATAAATTAAATGCCTTGGCTTTCCAACATCATGTATTTGTGTTATTTTTACCAGCAAAGGAGCAACTTGCAGAATTGTTTTTAATTGTAAATAAAACAAGATGATGTTTTGCTTTATTTTTTATTGCTGCCTTTGGAATAAAATGTAGAAAATTACAGACTCCTTGTTGTTCAATTTAAAGCAGAACAAACTGAAAAGTAAGTTATTGTGAATATATGTGGCTACAGTGGTGTCGGAAGGTTGCTGGTGTGAATCCCGTAATTACATCCTTGATTAAAACACTTCACCTGCATAGAATCAGAATCAGAATCAGAATCGGGTTTATTGCCATTGTTAGTGAAGGAGTTCACAAACTAGGAATTTTTTAT
>JAUZNJ010011018.1:0-17880 GCA_034780135.1 Jordanella pulchra
ACTGTCTTTGTGAAGTGCCTTGAGATGACATGTGTTGTGATTTGGCGCTATATAAATAAACTGAATTGAATTGAACATAGTTAAAAGGAGAACAAGCACACACACTTTTATCACAGTCACACAAATATACACAAACAGTACCCTCCCCACCCCTCCCCTTTGCAACATGAACACTAACCCCTATGTTACTCAACTGAAAATAAAAGTCAAAAAGTTTTTAATCCAAATTTAAAAAGGAGTCTGGTCAAATAAAATTGTTTATTTTCGTTGTAGAATTTCCTCAGCCTTTGGTAACAAAATTCACGTTGTATATCATTGTAAAATGGACAACCAGCTTTGTATTGTTTGCTAGACACTAAAATCTTTCTCTGATAATTTTGAAAAAACGTACAGCCATTAGAGGTGGAGCAACACAGGATCTGTGTCCAAAGGTATTTTTTGAGAATTTTTTTGTCATGATCCAGGGTTTTCAGTGTTCTTTCGTGTTTTTTTTTCCTGTGTGCCTTGTCCCTCTTTCACCACCAGATGGCGCCAGGTCATGGAAGGAGTGCGGTGTGGCTCCAGTTGCACAGCTGCGTCCCATCAAGCCTCATCCGGCGGTGTACAAGAGGAGTGAGCTGCCAGTCCCTCGGAGCCGAGTGTATGCCTGCAATTGGTGATCCTCTGGAAATCCTGGATTCACCGGTCAGACCCTGGCTGTCGACCTGTTCTTAGAGTCCTTCCTCGCGGAGTTTACTCACTGGTCCACCTCTCCGTTGTTTACGAGTATCTTCTGTTTCCCATGACTGGCAGCTAAATCACTCCTCTGTGTCTCCGCCAAACTGGAGCCGACCTGTCCGTTCCCCGCCGCATTCCTCCATTGCTCCCGGGCCCCACAAAGAGACTCGGACCCCGGACATCCACAACCTCCCTCCAAAACTCAGAACCTTCCATCAAACAGTAAGACTAAACCTTATCCGCCCCTGCGTCTCCAGTCTCCCACTCCATTTGAACTCACCACTCTGCTCTCCCTCTTCATTAACAGTCTGTTTCCAGTCCCAGCCGGTTTCCCAGAACCTGGCTTTTGTCATATTATTGTTGTTCATTGTTTCATTAATAAATCTCGCTCTCCTGTCTTGGTGTTCTGCATGTGGGCCCGGAGCTTAAAACCCAATGTAACATGTTTAACCCATTAAAGCAAATATATCATATTTGATACATGAATTTTTGAGACCTCTGCGTCATCAGTGGGATATTTTCGCTCTTGAAAACCCGACTTAATAAATCAGATATATGTAGGGAACAGAAAATGTATAAAAGATTATAAGGAAAAGCCTAATGTATCAAAATTTATGCAAATAATGATCAAATTTAAGTGATACAAAATGCTTTTTCATAATTTTTCATAGAATACAATGACAACTCTTATATTTAAAAATCCGAATTTTCTGTCAATTATTTCATAGTTTGGGCTTTAAAGGGTTAAAAGAACCGTACATTGTGTCCTCTGTTTTTCAAGTGCTGTTAAACTGCAAGTATTTGTGGAAAAAAAACTTTTACAAAGACTTGTATTAGAAGTATGAAAGCCTCCTACTTCGACTTATGAAGAAAAAAATGGCTTTTACTTGACCAACTTTAACAAAAGATAAACATTAAAAACCGAAATCTGGAACCAGGCCAGTCCAGTTTAAGGGTGAATGTGTCATGATCTGGGACTCTTAGTCCTTTCCTGTGTGGGTTTGCACTCCTGTGTGCCTTTCCATTTTCTCCACCAGATGGTGCCAGGGGTTAATGGACGTGCGGTGTGGCTTCCAGCGGCTCAGGTGTTCTCAATCAGCCTTCATCATCTCCGGTGTACTTTAGGAGCTGCTGCCCAGTAGTCGGAGCCGAGTGTTTGCTATCAGATGGTATCACAAAGCCTCCTGAACTCCAAGCTCCCCTGGTGATCTCCTCGTTGCTTAGTTTCTGCTAGAAACTAATTCCTTGTGTTTCTTCTCCTCGTTGCCTTCAGGTTATCAAGGAAAGTTTGGATTGCCCTCTGCTCCTGGCTTTCTCTGTGAGCTTCTTCCCTCGTGACGCCGTGGTGATTACCCACTGGATGCCCGAACTCTCCGTTTCTTCTCTCGTTGTTCACCTGGATCTACTAGTCCCTTCTACTGGCAGCATAACCGTTCCTGGAGTCTCCATTCAATTTGAGCCGACCTGTCCGTTTCCCATCGCACTCCTTCGTTGCCTCTGGACCCACACTGGATACTAGGACCCCGGACACCAGAACCCCCCTCTGATGATATTTCAACTCCTACCTACAGTAAGAACAACCCCAAACGTTCTGTCTTTGAGTTTTCCCACCTACCGTGAACTCACCAGTCTGCTCTCTCTTCCAGTGACAACTCCTGCTCATTTGTTCCCTCCTGGACCTGGCTTTGGTTTCGCTAACCAGTTTCACCTTTTCAATAAAAATATTTAAACGTAAAAAAGGTCTTCTGTTTTGGTGTTTTGCATGTGGGTTAGACAGCTCAGAATGTCTGATGACCATGATGAAAAAAATTAAAGTCTTTGTTCTGTAACATTTAAGAATTTAGCATTAAAATATTTCTCTGAGATTTTTTATAGTATCTCTGTGGACATGTTCTATTTGGAAGGTTGAAGAAAACATTTGGGTGGTGTGGGAGTACTGAGCTTATCACAAGTGACTTTGCACTGGTTTATTTGAGAGGTTGGTGATAACCCTTCCAAGCCTAATGGAAAGAATCCTGATAGTTTAATAAGCTAGAAGTGTCAACTACATAAAGGAGATGTAGGTAAAATAGTATGTTAAATGTTGTTGAAGACATGTCTGGTTATTAAAATCCTAAGATTAACTCGCCTAGATGATGCTTGTCAAATCTTGGATCAGCTTTCCAAAGTTATAGAAATATACCAAATGGCTGAAGACCTCTATAATTCGTCCCAAAACATGTAAGATGTATATATTTTAGTCTGTCACATACAGTAGATGTGAAACAATTATGTATTTTTGCTCATTTTTTCTGAGGTGGACTGTGTTTTAAAATGTCAAACAAAGGATTGTAGGATTCCTTATAGCTGCTTAGCATCAGTGAAGGACCTCACAAGCCATGCTAAAGTATATTAGGACAAGAAGAATCCTTTTTTACCTCCTTCCTTGCTGCCAGCACTATTTGGACACCACTTATCATGGTGAGCACTGACATAATTATGCGTTGGCTTTTGAATTCTTACCAATAAGGCCATTTTGGATGAAGCCATTGACTAATCAACTGGTTCAGTGAACAGGATGAAGAAAAAAACACAACCCGATTATAATGCAGGTAAAGAGTTTATTTCCATCCGTTTTTTTTATAGTATGGGTTATACACATTATAAAGAGATTAATTTTTCTCTTCTTCTGCAGCTGAATAATCTGTGATACTGGTGTTTATGAGACTGTCTCCTGGCTGTCTTATACTGTATCTCTATTTGTTTTGTTTGTTCTTATGGATCCACTTATTTCAGGATAACTTATTCACACCGCTAATTTCTTTTTTTTTTCTTTTTTTCTTCAGAAATATTTTCCAGAGTTAAAATATTCCAACAAAAGCTTCTCACAAACATCCCGAAGGTTATATCTGGACACCGTCCCACCACAGCTGCAGGCAGGGATACATCCAAATTTCATCCTGTCATGTCCATATGATTTTTAACAGTGCCAAGGGTAATTAAATAAATCATTTTAACACGTCTTAATATACCGATTGTATTAACATCTTATCAGGATCACATCAAACATAGTTTCTGCTCCTGTACTTAGATTTGCACAAGTGAACTTCTGGTAAATAAATGAGAATGCTGCTTGTTTCCATCCATACATACGGGGAATTTTGCCACCTCATGATATATTGAAATATGCGTGCGGGATAGCTTAAGAGAACATGTGGGTCAGGAAGTGGTTATAACTGCTTAAATGAGCCTTCAGCAGTTCATTTTACAGTTTGGTTGTGAGCAAATGATGCATAATGGATAGAATGCAACAACTGATAATTTGGTGTGCTGTATTTATTTGCATCTGTGGAGAAGATGAAGGTAAATGTTTGGTTTAATCTTTCAGCTTTAGCTTTATTTTGCTAAATTGATCTTTGTCAAGAAAACAATAGGCTTTATGAAGCCTTTTGATGTTGATAATGACGGTTTACTACTTCTATGACAACAATTTATTCAGGAAGGTTTTAGGACAAAGATTACTCAAGCATAGATTAATTGAATAGGAAATAAACTGACTTGATTTATTATTAATTCGGATAATTAAAGAGGTACAAATCAGATGTCAAAAAACACCATAAGTTAGAAAGAGAAAAGCATTTAGGAAAATACCTACATTTTCACATAAAAATGCTCCAAATGATTTTCTTAAATAATGTTTTTTCCTTTGTTATGAAATAAAAAAGCACAGATTGCCATGAAACCATTTTTTTTTTTTTTCGTTTTAATGTGTATGATTTGTGGTGGGGAAGCAAGACGTCTGAATTGCTTGTGCTTTGATTGTGGCAAATTGTGTGCTTGTTGGTACTGTTGTCCTACAGCTAGAAGTTCACCAGTTTTTATATTGGCTGTTATGGGGTGTTATAAAATAAGAAAATAAGAGACTAATGAGTCCTAATTAGACTTTAGGCATCCTAATTTCTTTTTGTGTTCCCATGTGTCTTGGTGCAACCTCTGACCTTTTAAGGGACTTTGAACGGGGTGATGTCATCAAACTATATGATGTATTTAAAGAAAATATTACATTGAAAAATGTAAGGAAAGTTTGTGTTTGCAGTAATTCATCCCTAACTTACTTAAGAACGATAACTTCAAAAATGTATTTGTTTGATAAACATTTCCCTATTTGTAAGATATGTTTTTGGAGATTTCATTTTAAACCACAAAAAAAAACAAAACTAATTAAAAATATTTTTTTCACATAAAATAAGCTGATAAAAAAAGGAGAAAAATTTATTTTTCTGTCCTAGTTCATTTTAATGGGGTTGGGAACTAGAATAACTTTCTGAAAACTAAAATCAGATTCTTCTTTTGAAATGACAGGTTCTTCATGTGACGTTACATTCACAGTGCGAAGACGTATGACAAAACGTGTCATACCTGGACAAAGTTTGACAGTCAACTGTCCCCTCAAACACTGTGGAAATGTATTCCATATCACATGGTGTAAACTCTCTAATGGAACCCACTGTGAGATCCTTCCAGACACGGAGAACATAAGCATCAGACAAGAAAATCACAAAGATGTTCTTATCTCCTATTTGAGTTTCAACCAGGTTTCTATTACTGATGGTGGCCGGTACCAATGTGCTTTAGAAAACAGACATGAAAGTGTCAGCCATGCCATCAACATCTCAGTTTCAGGTATTTCTTATTTTCTGTACAACCTCAATTTACATGTAATATCCATGTATTCATGTTACTCTCTTAACCATACCTGTTATCTTTTATTTTGTTAAAGACCTAAACAAAGGGGTAGAAAACCTTGAAGATGATGTTGGTAAGAAGATATTTTCACTAGCTATATTTCACACATTTAATCATACAGATATTATTAACAATTTTTTTTGTGCAGTTAGTTCAAAGACTCATGTTGACAATGGATCCTGGCTACCCTACTTCTTGATCTGCAGTAGCATTGTGCTTCTGGTCACCACAGGAATAGTGTTGAACCATGTGGGCTGTTATGCAAGGAAACGTGAGAATATTCATTTAGCACAAATTAATTCGATTTTCTTTTAAATATTTCCATTATAAATCTCTTTGTTGGAACAGGAACACGGACATGCAACACAAAAAAGCAAGAGGTAATGTTCAACCAGTTTACTGCAACCAGTTAACTTTCAGCTCTTTTGTTTTGAAAAATATTCACCCTTTTCTGGAACCATAACAAGACTATAAGATTAAAGTCACTTTAGAAAATTTGACATTTCTGGTTTGTAGTGTTAGGATACCATCAAACAAGATGCAGTCCTAACCTCCTTCACACAGAATTGAAGACAATCAATAGACAATTAAAGTAAGCAGATCTTGATGTTTTATTTTCTGATAGGAAATAGGAAATGCATCTATTAAAATATAATATTACTATCCTAATAAACTCTTTTTATTAAGTCAAAAATGATATCCATCGTTTTCTATAACAAATAAAAAATGGTATTTATGCAAGTAAACCCTTCTTTTAAATTGCTTACCAGCCTTTAGCATGTTTCTACTGAACGTTGTGACTATTTATTTTGGTAATGAGCTTGAAGTTGAGGTTGAAAACAGTACAGTGATAAGATGTAGAGAAAAACTTTCTGGTAAGAGTGGAAATGAGGTTTTCCAAATTATCCACTATCATGCAAAGTTTGAACAGTTGGGTAGATGCTCAAGTCCATTGGGAAGTCTTAATGTGTTGTAGATGGATGCTGAGCACAACTAGATTTGTTTCGTGAACTACAATGATCATATTTTTATGCATAAAAGTATTCATAATATTGTGTTTTCTGCAGGAAAAATCTTCACATATGATACCAGAACTTCCCAAGAGAAGCGACCAGTTTTCTCCCATCTTGCAAACTCAATTCTCAGGGCTGAATGACTTCAGCTATTTCAGTAAAGGAGAGATAACAACTTCACCATCATCTACTTCCACTGACATTGAGAATAGTTTGGCTGTTGTAAACAGAGCAGCTAAAATTCAAGAATCTAACAGTGAAGTATATGCTATAATAAACCACCAACACCCAGGGCAGAAAGCAAGAAAGTACACATGTAAACAGGATGAATCAACATATTATGCTGTGATAAATGTCTCTTAAAACTTCAAGGTTTGTTACAAAGTTAAAAGACCTGAGAATCTTCTACTCGAGCGGAGGCGTTATGGTGTTGGTTTAGATGAGACGGAAGAAAGAAGATTGTGGTCGTAACGCTGTGACAGGAGAGGCAGCAATGGATAGTTTGACCACTTTTTCGTCTTATTTTATTTTTCTTTATTATAATTTTAACAGTTCTGTGATTTGAAATGCTGAACGTGTTATTTAATTTGACCTAAAATACATTTTGCATTGCATTTAGTTGATACTATTGAATGCTAGAAATGATATGTAAGTTCAAGAATCAACATCAAGAGAAAACACATAAGCTGTTTTAATCAGACATTTCCTGTATGTAAGTGTACATGTATGGCTGCAGCTTGCCCTAACTTGTAAGCCACAGTGGAGTGCTTTGGCTGAAAATTACAGCAACTTGAAAGTCTTGTCTTTTTTTTCTTTACATGTGGTGAGGGACGACTCTGTTTTAAACATTTGTTCTTAACCCGATGATGGTTAAGAACTGTCTTTGTGAAGTGCCTTGAGATGACATGTGTTGGGATTTGACGCTATATAAATAAACTGAATTGAATTGAATTAAGACAGTAAGTTTTCCGCTGTAGTGCTAAAATAAATTCAGAAAGTAGTTGGTAAAATATCTAATAATGTAAGATATATCTAGGACTTATCAAAAATGGATTACAAATACGTTAGTGTCAATAAACATCTTGTCATTAGGTATAATACTCAGGAAAAACAAGCAGATGGAGTAAAATTCCTGTTTCTTTTATGCAGGCAGATGTACTGGGAATATATTTTTGTCAAGGTTTATGAAGTAAAATTTGTTCAAACATGTGTTTCTTGATTGATATGACAGAAAAAGTACAAATAATTTTAAGATTAACTGTTTGTATAGGCTGTTAGAGGTAAAAAAAACCCAACAACAAACAAACAAAAAATAATAATGTTTGTTTTTTTATGGTGGTTGTATTTTAATTGTTGAAAGAAAAGTGATGAAAAAGCAAAGGCACACATCTGTTCTTTAAGGAGTACCCCAAGGGTCAGCACTGGGACCCTACCTTTGAAATTTACACAACATAGTAATCAATCCAGAGTGATCTGACTAAAGAGAGAGGCAATACTCCCATAGATTTCTATAAAACTAATAGAACGCAGAAGTTTCAATAGTTGATCACAGTTCATTCTCGGTGACTGAATTATTTTCTACAGTAAGTTGATGAAATTACAAGATTTTTGCCATTATGAAGCCAAAGCTGACACACTCTGCTCCAAAACATATCAATAGGGATATTTGACATAGTCAAATAAAGTTAATTAGTCGTGTTAATCAGCTAATTGCAATGTAACTGCTGCTATCTTACTGTTAGCATGATGGATGTTATCGAGTTCAAACAGGTCTGTTTCAGTATGTCTGACTTAGCTTTTATAAAAGGTCAAAAGATCTTTGAATATGTTTATATCGATGAGAGATAAAGTTCAGATTAGAGGTTTTAACTGAAAGAGCATAAAAAGATTCTTCAGAACAGAAGATTTTACTTCTTTTACAAGATTTCATTTAAAAAACTATTGGCAACCATAAGTAAGCATGTTTGGCTTTGTTCTGAAGATGAGAGTGAGATAGTTCAACTATTTGGTTACAGATGCTTTTATACACAACAACATAAATAATGAAGGGGATTGAGTCATTAAAAAAAAGCGTGACTATGATGATGAGTAATTAACGTCACATCCATTGAACAGCGTGGGAACTTCCAATCCAAAGTAAATCTAGGAAAATAAGCTATAGGCTTATAGTCATAAAGGGTCAAAGCAGCTTTATTGTCTATCAGACTCTTACACACTGAAATTAGTGGGTTAAGGCTGGTTTTTCAAAGATGGGTCAACTTGCTAACAGTTGCCCTCTTCCCATTGGCAAAAAAAGCTGGGCCTGACCCCCACTGACAAGTTGCTTGGTCTCAGTTTCCCCACCGCAGTATGTCTGGTGACATCATTACACTCGGTTAGCGTTGATGATGTCACCAGTGCAATAGAAAACACAGTGTAGAAAGTGTACATTATTGTTTCACTCTTTTGTCCATCCAAGTCTCTCTTACCAGTGCTGGGCCATGTTTTTCAAATATAAGCAGGCTTGTTAGATCAGACTCGACTGGCGCTGTGTGTAAACATATGTTTGTTGCAGTTAATGGGTCTGATGTTCCCACTGTAAGCCTATCGGTGCCGAGTCGTTTGAAGGCAATTTTAACCCGGGGTCGCTTGCTGAGTTGTTTGACAAAGGTAAACACGGGTCAGTGAGCTGCTTCCACTGCCACTAAAAGCTGATTGTTCCCGTGTTTAAGCAGGTTTTTCGACCAGTGGGAAAGTGGAATTTTAATGAAGCATTTAAACTTTTATTTGACTTTTGTAGGAGTTAATAAACATCAAAAACATTAGAGCCACTATTAAGCAAAATTTCCCAATGCATCATTCTTGGTTTTATTCTCAACATAACCTAAGGGTATTATTTCAATAACTTAGAATAACTGTATCAATATGGAGCACTAACCAGTCTTTTGTTAAAACTATTTACAAAATGTTTTTGGGTTTTTTGCTTTGTTTCTTACTTACTGGATTCTTGCATGGATGGTCTTCCATTTAATACATAAGACAGTTACAATAATACATTTTCTCATATTACCGAAACAAAAGGCTACTTGATTTTAATACAACAGAAAATAATGACCATGGGTACATATCTTTGCTGACTGAAAACACTGAATTGACTTCATGTGTTGAAAATATGTATTTTCCATCTGCTCGTGCACATGGTAAATTTTGTCTCTTAGAATACTAAGATATATGTGTGGGATAGTTCAAGAAAACATGTCAGGAAGTGGGTTTAACTTGTCACAGCTTAAATGAGCCTGCAGCAGCTTCTTTTAAAGTTTGGTGATGATATGATGCATGATGGATGCAATGCAACCACTGATAATTTGGTTGGCTACATTTATTTGCATCCATGGAGAAGATAAAGGTATTTCCTTGTTTAATTTGCTAAAGAGAATTTTGTCAAGACAGCAAGGAGAGAGATTTTAAAGCTGTTGATGATGATTAGTATTTATTTGACGAGACAACAGCCAAACAGTAGATTTAGGATAATGATTTTTCAATCAGTATAAGAGTCCAACTGAAAACAAAAAAAAATTGCTCAAATTTAATTTATAATTATCTTATTATTAAAGAAGCACAAGTAAGGGGGTGGGAAACGGACAGGTTGGCTCAAGGTGGTCAGAGACTACAGGAGCGGTTAGGCTGCCAGTCGTGGGCGTGGAAAATCCAGGAGAACAATGGAGGAGAGAGACTGAGAGTTCGGGCATCCAGTTGGTAAAAACCATGGCGTCACGAGGGATGGTTTGCTCAGGAAGGTAGCTAGGAGCAGATGGAAATCCAGACTTCCAGGAGAGCACCTGAAGGCAACGAGGAAAACACAGAGACATAAGTTACTTGGTGGATCATGGCAACGAGGAGATAACTACAGGTTAGACTCAGAAGGCTCTGTGGTACCAAAAGCTGGCAAACACTCGGCTCCGATGACTGGGCAGCAGCTCCTTAAGTGCAGAGAGCTTGATGAGGCTGAATGGAAAACACCTGTGCCGCTGGGAGCCACACCGCACTCCAAACAGAACCTGGCGCCATCTGGTGGTGGAATAAGGATAGGCGCACAGGAGAACAAAACCCACAACAGAATAACAAAGAATCCCAGATCATGACAATAAATGAACATAAAATAATTTTATAAATTCATATTTAAACTATGAGTTTTCCCTGTTATTAAAACGGATCTAAACAAACCAATACTGTATATTTGTTCTTATCTTTTATGATTTATAGGGGAAAACAACATACGAGTAACTCTTGTGTTTTAGTACTGACACGTAGTGTGAATGTTGAAAACCACTAGCAGTCTAGTGGTATATCTGCCGTGGTGTATGATTTAAATACATGCAAACTTTTAATAGATTAGGAGCTGAAAAAGTAGAGGTGGAGATGTAAGGTTCTTATCCATAATGACCAAAACATTCTCGCTCTCCTGTCTTGGTGTTCTGCATGTGGGCCCGGAGCTTAAAACCCAATGTAACATGTTTAACCCATTAAAGCAAATATATCATATTTGATACATGAATTTTTGAGACCTCTGCGTCATCAGTGGGATATTTTCGCTCTTGAAAACCCGACTTAATAAATCAGATATATGTAAACATTTCATCTTTCAGTGATGACTCTACATCAGAGATACAAAGCTACAGATACAGCGAAATGGTTTAGACATGTGCAGAGCTATTAAAGGAGATGACTTACTGTGAAAGGAGAAATTTAAGTAGACCGAGACAAGAAATTCTTTGAACAGGGTGGAATCCATTTTTCCTAAATCATTAACATGTTTTATTACAAATTTTAAACTGCTGCGTATCAAATAGTTTTTGCAAGTAAAACTGTGACTTCACTCACATAATGGCTCCAAAAATCTTTATTCGACCCTTGAGACAACTAATCTAAGCGGGTCTTGTTGAAATATTTTGATCATATCAATAATCCTGTTCCTTTATAATTTTTTAAGAGGGTTATTTTAAATACAATCAATCTCAAAACAACACGTGATGATGAAAATACAAGAATATGCTGATTTACATGACTTTACAATGTCCACAGTGGAATGCCTCCTCAGCTGTTTTTAAAATGGTGAAAAGCTGAAACAGAATAGCATGTAAATCCCTCCATGAGAGGAATAAACTTTTCTCTCTGTGTGGTAATTGTTTCTTTCAGCAATGGTGTCTGCAGTTACAGAACAAACACTACATCTGGGAATTAACTTTTTTTTCTTTTTTTATGGAATTTTTTCACCAGTAGACACAGTTCACATCGCCACAAACTGAAAGCAGGGTCAATTGTGTGATAGTAGCGGTAGCTTTTGATTTTCCAATGGAGGATTTTGCTTTTCACAGCCACAAAACCAACACTACCTAAACACCACCTGGAGAGGAAAGCAGGCCTGTATGAGTTGCAGCTACACTCCTCAAACAAGATGAATTATATGCATATCACAGCCATAAATGTTCAAATAAATGTTCTTATAGCACATACATACAAGCGTTGTATTTCTGAGATGTGCGATGTCAGCTAATTCCTCTGAGTGGTTCCACAACACAGATCATTCCTGAAATGGTTGAAGCTCAGACACGGTGGTGTAACACAAATTCCTGACTGAACTAATGGGCCTCTTGGCTAATGTAATCAAGAACCTCCTTCATTTCTATTGCTCAGTTACCACAAACACAAAGTTAGATATGACACACACATTTTCTGAAGGCAAAAAAGGGACTATGAATGCCACAAAGTAAAGTTTTCAGAATACATTTAGGTTTTGTTTTCATTATTTTCTAAAATCCACTCCCACTTCTCTTGCACTGAAGAGAGAAAATTCTCCAGAAGACAATGAGCATCTGGCAGGCAGCTTTGGTACAAAAGGGTGGAATTTGATTTTTCCCTGAATCCAATTTAAGACAAACAGAAAGAGCTGAAAACTTGATCACAGAGAAACACCAAGGTTACTTTTCCAGTTCTTTAATTATTCTATTACATTTAGTTTGTGTTGGTTTTCATGTGTCTTAGCTGAAGTACAACTGAACTATAGCACTTCTGTGTGATTTGGGTCACTCTCATGTTAACAAAGTAAGACAATAATGTAAATCAGACACTTCAGTAAGCAAAGTGTTTCAAGTCATGGTTCTGATGATAAAAAAGCAAGAGTATAAAAGCAATAAAAAAACAGCTAGAAGCTTCATTGCAATTGTTTGTCTGTTTGATCGACAGAGACAGATCTTTAAAGAACAAGGTGGCCCTTTGAGATATTTAACCTCCAGTCCTGAAGTATTTTTTTGAGGCTATGAGACACAAAGGGCTCAACTGCACAGTTAGCAGCAAGACAAACATTCCTTTCAGGGGCAGTTGAATTGATGCAAGCCATCTGACCGAGGAATTTAACCTTTAACAAAAACATATGTGCAAGCAAAAAAAAAAACTAAAGACATCTTGCAAAGTCTTTTTGCAAGACAAGTTTTGCAAAACCATTTGGAATAGGGAGCAGAACCACTGAAACACAGCTGAAACTCAGTCGGACTAAAGAGATTCTATGAACAGCAATTTTAAGTCACTTCAATGGTTTTCAGCTGGATTTGCCCAAATTCTTAATCTTTGCCCCAGTTGAAGTATGACCAGCTTTCCTGTCCCTGCTGAAGGAATTACCACAACCTGAGGCTTCTACCCCCAGATTTTATTGAAGGGATAGACCCCTTTTAGATCAATGAAGCAGTTTTTTTTATCTCCCTTGGTGCTTTGAAAGGCTAAGATGGAGTTTCCTTCTCATCTGCCGAAGCCCCATCTCCACAGTTGTTGTGATCCTTACTTGGATTCTGACAAATATTTTCTTAATGCTAATCTTCTAATATGATCAGATCTGTAGAGTAAAATTGTCCTGTCATATTAGCAGGATCTCCTACCCAAGCTGTGGATCATCACAGCTCTACCAGCCTAATACAGAGTCCTTTGGGGTGGTACTTTCCCCTTATTATTTCCTAATGATGGACAGAATAGTGTTTTATGAGCTAAAGCTGCTAATTCTCCATCTCTATTACTAAACTGTCTGCTGCATCTATTGGCTAATGTTTAGAGACAAAACTCTGAGGCTTTCACAGATTTACAGCATAATGAGATTAAGTAACACATGCTGTAGACATGCTTTGACTAATATTGAGATAACTTTTTATGCCTATAGTGTCACTGGGGTTCATTTACCGGTATTAGGGTTATAGGAGGGGGATATTTTGGGGGTTTTATTTGTGAAGATGCTAAAAAAACATGTACAATTTCACTTTGCAACCCGCTGTGTTGGCATGTCAAACAACTTCCAAAAAAAAGATATAATTAAGTTGGTTGTTCAAATGGTGTACTGAAAAAGGGCATTTGTTTCGCCCCAATAATTCAAAGGGAGACCAGACTATATAATAAAAGGTAAAACTTGTATAACTTAAACAAGACTTGCAGTTTTCTTGTATTATTAAAACTAACATAAGTATTCCCAAAAAATCCATTTGCATTTATGTGGTTCTCTGTTGTGTTTC
Organism: Jordanella pulchra; assembly: GCA_034780135.1. Taxonomy (NCBI): domain Eukaryota; kingdom Metazoa; phylum Chordata; class Actinopteri; order Cyprinodontiformes; family Cyprinodontidae; genus Jordanella; species Jordanella pulchra. The sequence continues at coordinate 13,985 of JAUZNJ010011018.1, forward strand.
ATAGTTTTTAATAAATTTTAGTGAGGAAGAAAAAAAAGAACATTAGAAAACATCTTTATGGTACATGGAAAAACAGAAGTTTTCTCAATACATGTGGTTCTCCAAAAATTACTCCACTTTGCTCAGCTGCAGAGAGGCTCTGCTGTTGTGGAATGGAACGACAGCCACTTAATCAGTGAATGGAGCTGAGATGAATGAAAAAAGAAGTCTAAGGAAGAGTCATTGCAAAGCTGAATGTCATCCAGTTGGTAATGATAAATAGGATTGTGTTGGACAGACCACAAGGAAATTGAGACCATCTGCCCTTTCCATCCACGCACTAATAAAGATGGTGACGATGATGATACGGCAGGTAAAAGGTCTCATTGGGGCGGTCGTGCGAAGCACGGCTTCTTCGTCCAGCTCTGGTGTGTAAAATTAAACATCTGCAAAGAAGAGTGGAGAGAGTTTAAAAAACAAACATAAACTGTTTTGTCTTTATGTTATTTTTTTAGGGAAACTTTAACTTTCAATCTGAACTTATGTTTCGCACACATGCTTTAAAAAAAATAGTAAATAGTTTTACTAAAAATGCCGCACCGACTGTAGTGAAGTGGTTAAAATATTATCAGATATGAACTTTTGCACTCGATCTTTCAAGTATTACATGTGGGTAAGAGTGTAACAACAAAAATGCTGTGAAAGAGACGTTTATTAAAGGAGAAAAGAACAGAACAAAGAGGTCTGTCTAGAATTCGCTTGCTTTCTTATTATTATGGCTCTGCTTTTGAAGGTGACTGATTAAGAAGAGGAGTTTACAAAATTGATTTTTCTTTCATTATTGACACTGTAAAAACAAATTTCTACATTGCCAGGAATCACTAAAACATAAGATTCTTGGGATTTCGCAGAAGTCCTACTCGAATATGAGTATTGGATTCAGTTAGACACAGGCATATTAAATAACAATAAACTGAGGTATTCCTCTGATTCACAGAAAATATAACCAAGAATTTAACACAATTTACAAGCTCTATGAAAAATAACGATTAACATTTTTAATCAGTTGGGAATCAATAAGATTATTGCATCAGGTATGATTGAATTGGAATTGATTACTATTATTGATAATTACTGGTATTTTCCTTCAAGATTTAATAATAATAATAAAAAAAACATAACCCTACTTGTGCTTCTGTTAGCTTTCCAAAAAGGATGGTTAACATAGAGCAGTTGTAGAACTGACTGTGGAACTGAAGTATCAATATAAAAAGCACATTGCTTTTAAAAGGAGAGTCGCCCCCTGATGGGTTTGATTATGACATACTGACTGGAGGGCTCGAACCGTATACAGAGTAATGCAGGAGCTGAGGGAAAAAAGATGAGAATGCCTTTGCCCTATATGTAAAGGGTGCCATCCCATATGTCTGATGAGCTACTGAGCAATATTAGCCCAGTCATCCAGAGAATGAAGAACCAATTTCTTAAGGGATTATCTGATGTTTAGACTGAGGAGTTCTGCACCAAAATTCTGAACAGATCAAAATGAATTACAGAAACCACTGGAATGCTGTGTAATGAATTCCAGAGGGCACAGAAACTGCAGGAATTAAGAATAAAATATAAATCAGTTACATTGTGATTGCCTAAAGATGAAAATAAAATAAAATAAAAAGAAGCATTGTTTTGGTCTATTTGGATGCAAACAGTATATTTTTGTTCCTTTTTATTCAATGTCTAACATTAGTATTATTATTATTATTATTACCAATATTATAAAATTATAACTGTTGAAAAGGCTATATGATATCTAAACTTTAGGTATCCTGGTAGAGATTTGTAGTTTAAGATATGTAATTTTATTATTCTTTCTTGCTGTTACAAAATATCAAACTTTGAAATATAATACAATCAATCCAAAGGTTTAAAGTTCTTTAATGAAATCAGGATAAAACCCATGTAAAGGTATCCTAAAAACAAACGAATCCTGCCACTAGATCCTCATATGGACATGCATAGTGTTGATATTTTTTACAATTCCCTTTTGTCCAGAGGCCAAAGGGAATTTAGCATAGTAACAAGGTGGTTTTGGTTCCTAGTCCACTCTTTATTTTAATTGTTTTAAAATGTTTTCCTCTTGCTCTAGCTATAGAAATGTGTGCAGAATTAAGCAAGTAGCAATTTTATTGCAGGCATTACAGGACTTGCTGGTGTAGGTTCTTAATTATCAAAGCTAAAAGATGTCAAATTGCTTTTGATCCAGCTCTTTATTGACATTCCACATTTAGAAGAGTAAGTAAAATAAATATTTTGTTAATTTATTCTATAAGGAAACAGTAAATTAACTAAAGCTAAAACTATCCAAATGAAATTATGTAGGCACTCAAATGAACTTCAGAAGGTAACACTTTGAAAAATGCCTGAGTGCAGCTTCTAACTCATTAACAAGGGCTGGGACTCTTTTGCAGCAGCCAGACCTGAAACTCAATAAGCTTCAGAGTATTAGAGACGAGTTCCCCACTTCTGGTTGTCCCTCATAATTACGATAAATCTAGCCTCTCTTAGAAACCTTTTCTAGTTATGTATTCTTGTTAAAGACCCACAGGGGCGTCACTATAGACTACTTTATACTTTGTCTTTTGCAATCTCGTTTCTTCTTAGATTACTCTTAATCCTGCCTACCTGAGATCCCCCCTAAAGTTGCTTTCCCTCTTATACCTCTGTGTGTTCAGCTGCATCGAGAAACAATTATGGAAAATATGCAACCACTAATCTTTTGGATATGCTTTGCTGTTCATCCTTTATCACCATCAGCCCTGGCTTACCTCAAACCACAACAAGCAAAGATCCAAAAACAAAATAATGTTTGCCAATGTTTTGTTCCCACCTGAGCTCCCATGTTCTTTCCTTTTCTTTAAAAAACAATCACATTCACAGCCTGAGGAACTTCCAAGAGACAATTTAAAACCTTGCTTATGAACTCTGCTACAAATAAATCATGATGTATTTCAAAACGTAACTCAATCCATGGAAAAACATAACTCCACCCTCAGACAGATTTTAGAAAAGTGTTGCCAAAGTTTTCAACGCCAAGGGACTCTGAGGGGCAGAGTTAATTCTGAGAGGGAATGAGCAGCAAGGGTTTGTGGGGATTTAGCTTAGCTTAGCCTTGTTCGAGCAAAGAGTATAGGGTAACTATGGTAATTACATCATTGAAAGATCTCTTGAGGCCGAGATTATTTCACAACCATCAAGATCTTGTGTAGGTCCTGAACCACAGTTTGAGCCACTTGCTTGAAGGTGCTGACTTCATAATGCCTGAAGCCAGAACTGAGAAGTTAGTGGAGGAGAGGATGACGTAGTACGGAGGCGTCTACTGTAGCCAACACTTCAGTTGGGAAAGTCATTAATGGATGTTTTAAAAGTCACTAGGAATCTCTGAATGATGTCATCATATAATTTGCATATTTGAACATACTTTGAGCCAAACTATAGGAGAGAAATATCAATGTCAGCTTGAAAGAAAGTAAAAGAAAAACTACAAATCAAGTCTGTTAAATGATCAAATATCTTTCAAATATTAATTTATACTTTTCCACAACCTAAAGTATACAAATCAATTTGATAAAATATATAATACCAATTTAATATGATATATGATATCAAATTCAATGCAAACGGAGTTAGCAACACATAGTGGGCATGGTGAACAATTGACTGCCACGGTGGGAATCAAATGCAGGGATACAGTGGGGAGAACAAGTATTTGATACACTGTTGATTTTTCGGGTTTTCCCACTTGCAAAGCATGTAGAAGACTGTGATTTTTATCATAGTTACTCTTCAACTGTGAGTGATGGAATCTAAAACAAAAATCCAGAAAAATACAATGATTTTTAAATAATTAATTTCCATTT
>JAUZNJ010011039.1:0-17880 GCA_034780135.1 Jordanella pulchra
CAGGTCCTGGAGAGATGGCAGCTTACAGCCGATCACCTTCTCAGCAGAGCGCACAATGCGCTGCAGTCTGCATCTGTCCCTTTATGGTATTTTTTGGGCTCTAGTGACCTCTATTTTGGTATTATTTTCCAAAGTAGGCAGACAGGAAAGAGGGGTAGAGAGAGGAAAAGACATGCAGCAGCAACGGCTGCTTTGAGGACTGAGGCCTCCATACTTGGTTGCGCCCCACCACTACACCAAAGCTTGAATTGTTTGCTAGGTTGGAGTGATTTACCATAGATGTGGAAACAGTGTAGGAACTTCCAACCCAAAGTAAATTGAGGAAAATACACTACAGGCTCATAGATCCATCAGGGCTGAACTACTGAGGTGTCAGTCAGCTCATTAAACTATGTTTTAGTTGTAAAGGGTCAAATAAAAAAGTTATTTTCTAGACAATTTTCAGCAAAAATGTACATAATGTCTCTTTAAAGTTGACATGTTCACCAAAAATATAAAACAAACAAAAAAAAACAAAAAAATGAATTATAAACAACAGTATACTAAAAATAAAGACGACTATTACAGAGTTCATGCTTTTATAAATTAGTTTTTTTATTTTAGAGGAGAAAGTTTGTCTCTGCAATCATCCGAGAGTCCTTTATGCCTTTGAAGATAAAGAACAACTGCTCTACTAATTTAAACTTATCTAATTTAAATGCATCTAATTTAAACAGCACGTATACTGTAGATATATGAGTATTTATTAGGAAGAGCCTCAAGAAAATCTGGTCTGTCTTCATTGATTTATTTGGAACATTTAGATGTTGTGTAATTCTCTGCAATTTCCCCACTGTGGGACAAATAAAGGATTATCTTATCTTATCTTATCTTATCTTATCTTATCTTATCTTACCTTATCTTAAGTTAATTTTCCTTTTGGTTTATCGTGATCTGCATAGACTTTTTGGCCCCTATAACTTTTCAGCCACCCCCTTATTACTGTTTGGTCCTGGTCTGGCCACCAGAATAAACATTTTCTGGAACCACTTCTGATCTCCAACCCTTTTATCTCTTGGGAACATATTTGACATGCCTGCAGAAGAATGTTAACACAGCATCCAAAATCGTAAGGGCAAAGGTGACGACTGCAAGATGCCAGAGACATAATGTCATTCGACTATCTGTAAAAACATCTATATTAGATCCTGGATTTCCTAAAGCCTCCTCTGCACTAGTATAATTTTAGACTGCATGAACCAAATAAGCTGAAACAGGAACAAAGGGAGACTTCTTGCCCTCTGTTTCTTTGGTGAGGACACAAACAAAATTGCTCATCCTGAAGCACTCTGAGCACTGACAATTAGTGGTACTCAATATTCTAACATAAAAACTTATACAAGGAGATGTAGAGAACTTTTAAATCAAACCATCCTTTGTGGGGGTTTTTTTTGTTTTCTCTGTAGTTCATGATTTTACCAGCAGATGTCAGTGTTAAGCTTTCTTTAAGGGTTTGGTCATAACTTATGGGCCAAAGCTTGTATTCACATTTTAAGAGCTGATAACGTTTACTTTAAATCCGCGTTCCGATTATTTCCGGCGTTAATACAAAAAAAAACAACTTGGCTGTTGACTGTTTAAAACTCAGTTTATTTTCTGTTTAAAAGGGACTCGTTTATGAGGAAAATGTATGAGTGCAGCACAGATGAAAACCAAAAAACCAAAACGCATCAGGTGCCATGAATGTTGAATGTAATCTTTGAGATTTTACAACAATAATATAGAGTTTTTCACCTCAATTATTCTCAATTCTTTAAACATCAGTCATCTAATAAAAACCAAAAAACCTGTAGTGTTTATTAGGTATATGTACAACGTGTAATTAATGTTTTTTTTTACTGAAGGTTAGTTGTTTTTTTTATTTGTGCAGCTTGGAGTCCGAGACAAATTTCCCAAGAGGGACAAAAGTGCATTGTATTGTATCATATTATATAGTATCGTATCGCATCTTATCTTCCATACAAATGTGACACCTTATAGGTCTTCTAAAGTTAAAGACTTATGCCAATAAGCCCTTCCAGCACTGTTCCAATAGAGAACTAGCTGAATTTACTTACTTCGAGACACAGTTCATCAATCCATCACGGTTCATTTGGAAAGTGGTGAAACTAAAGTTTTATTTCATGGATGTACAGAAAAAAAAAACTCAGCAGAAGTGGAGTGGTTATAGTATCAATATGCAACAAAATCTCAGAGGAATGTTTCCAAAACCTTGTTGGTTGATATCTTCCACAAAACATCAATAAATAAAGAGACTTTCTTAATGTTTCAGCAAGTTTAGCAAATAATAGAAGAAATATCCAATAGTAAAAAAAAACAGCCTGTTTCAGTTCTGGATTTAATGTTGTATTTTGATATGTCTCCTCTTTAGGAACATCCTCGTAGGTGTGATCTAAACAGAGATCTCTTAAAACTAAACTAATACAACTTTCTAGAAGCTCAGCATTGACTGGTGTCTTGCACAGCCCTGCAGTTTGAAGTATCTGGGGCTTTGTGAGTCATGATAAAGTGATTCAGCTTCATTGTCACACTGATAGTGAGGTGGAGCAACGAGGAAAACCCTCTCTGGCTTTGTCTATGTAGCTGTTGTTGTTGTGGTGAAGATTTACAGCTTAATCCATCAAATTATTTGCCTTTAGACTTTCCTTTGCTTGGACAACAATTATTGGAGCTCATATGCATCACAGAGGAACAAATAGACTTTATTGTGCCAATTCAATTAAATGAGCAGGTGTAACAAAGAGATGACAAGTTTAAGTTTTAGATTTTATGTTATAAGTAAAAAAAAATAAATTTTTGATGTCTTCCTTGTGTCTTTCCTTCTGTGACTTTTAAAATATGGTAAACACAAAATGATGATTTATTTTCTGGTAAAATGTTCAGGTTACATCAAACCTTATGATAAGTTAGCATTTTATTGCATTAGTTAAAATAAAATAAAATATTGGAATTAAAGTAGGTTTTGCATCAGGATATTGAATTTCCACTTGAATAACATGGAAATCATACATAACTAGGTGTGATGTATACAACGATTTCTAAAACTCCTGATACTATTTGATCTTTTTCTTATTTTGTCAGATTAAAGCCACAAACTTCAATATACTTTACTGAAATCAAATGAAATAATGCGATGCATACCTGAAGAGTAAATCATGTCTGTTTTTTAGGCTGTTATGTAATAAAAACCTGAGAGTAAAGAATGCATTTTACTGTAGCTAAAGGTGCAGGTGTCTGGGTTTACATCCTTCACTTGTCACCAGATGTTTCCCACATGTTGAAAATAAAACAGAAAACACCTCAAGGTTTGTCTGTATGATTATCTGTGAATTTTCTGAGGTCTTGTAATTGGTTTAAAATTAAACTTAGGTTTGGACTTTGACTAAGCCATTAAAAACCTTCACATTGTGTCTCTGACTGTTCTGCTGGAAGTTGAACCTCAGGTCTTTTTCAGCCTCTAAAGGATTTAGTTCTAAGCTAAAGGCATTTAAATTTTTTTGAAACACACTGAAGTACTGCAACAACAAATCACTTTTTGTATTTAACAAATTAGGCTATTGTTTAATCTTAGTGAAAACTCACCTCTGAGTGTTTACGGGAATCTGCGATGCGCTCAGTGAACAGCAATATGTTTAATGCGTATATATAAAGGAGGTGATGTTTCATGAAAACAAGGGCTGACATTCAAAAGACTAGAAGGGTTTAGAAGTTTCTGTTTGTATCTCTTACTTAATGTGTTTGTTTTCTAAACAACACTAAATCTATATAGATATGGACTGTGAAATCCAGGAGCTAAACTAAGGTTAGTTCTAATTCCCCAAAAATAAACTCCCCATTCCTGCTTGTACAGCCTAAACATGACCCGAATATCCACAAATCAATCAGGAAGGGCCCTCAAGCCTTATGTGTTCTCATAACTGCTGCCTAAAGAACGTTTTTTAGGTGTTTTTTTTTTTTTTTTAGTAAAATGACGACTGGTCTCATCAGTCTCCCTTCTTCCCTCCTCTGAGGTCTCCCTCCCTGCTGTGCTTTCTGGGTTTAGCTGGAGGCCAGTCCAATCAGTCCGTCCGTCAGTCAGCCCAGCTCGGCGGTTAGGATGGACTGAATGTGGGCGGTCTCCACCACCACCCAAAGAGGAGGTCCAGCCAGAAGGTGAACATTAACCTCCTTTTTTTATTTCAGTTTTTTCGGGGATCCCACACCTCCCCATAAATCATTAACCTGTCCAGTAAAGGCATCAGCAGGACAACATCAATCCATCAGATCTCCTGTGAACCCGGGTCTCTTCAGCCTTAGATGCAAATGGGCTCAGTTTTAAAAGAACAGACCCAGAGAGATCTCCCAAACCATAAAAAAGCATAAAAACCTGTCATATTGATCATAGGTTGGATACTTTTTTTGCTTAAAATCTAACATCATTAATTCATAGAGTTAAGTAAGAGGAACATGTGGTAATAGAACATAAATTGATTGTTTTTAATAAATAATTTTCCAAATGAATAGTTTTATGTCTTTTAAAGTAAATTTTGTTTGTGCAACTTTATTAATCCCGATGAATCTAAAATCCATATAAATCATGTGGAACAAGGAGTATTTCAGTATTAAAGGAGCGTTTTACTTATTGCATCACACTCCTGTCTTACTTCACTTTTATTCAAGAAGTAAAACAGTTCTTTAAAAAGTTCTGTCCATCAAGTTAAACACTTCCTTGGAGATCTTAGACAAAAAAACAAACATACAGACCCATCTCAATTACTCATGAGCATCTTTAGAATCCACAAGACCTCTGGGAAGATATTCTGTGGCCCGATGACATAAAAAAAGATTACCAACTGCATGGTGGTGATAGTTTGTTGGACTGGGGTTTCTATAAGACCTGGATGACTAGGCGCACCTGGTGGAGCAGCAAGTTTTACTTGTCCAGCCATCACTTTGTGACCCTAGACTCCAGATAATTTTGGGTCACACACCAGAACAAAAAACCAAAACAGGGAAGCAAGTTAAAACATTTACCAAAAAAAAAGAAACAGAATGAAGTTTTTAGTGACCTGATCACAGTTCTGGACTTAAATCAGATAGAGACACTGTTACACGACTATAAGCAATCTATTGGTATTAAAAAGTCTCCGGTGTGATTGAATTAAACCAATGCTGCAAAGAAGAGTTGGCTAAAACTGATTCAAAATGTAACTGCTGGTTATAATAAATGCTTGATGCAATTGTTGCCAAGATATGTGTTTTTTTTTTAAGTATGTTGAATGGTTTTTTTAACTAAATAACTTTTATTTTGCTAATGTTTATCTGCGGTTAAAATTGGTCTGATAATCTGAAACTTAAAAAAACTGAAACGGAAAGAAAAAAATCTTTAAGGAAGCGAATAGTTTTTCACAGCACCTGCAAGAAAAACCCTTTGATAAAAAGGAAATGTTAATGCAAAGAGGAGAGATGATAAAAAGGATAAGATCAAAAGCCACCAAGCTGTCACTGTAGGTGGTACTGCTGGATGTACAGTGAAGGCCGCTGACTGATTCCCCCAACTGCTGCTGGAAAACAACAGAGTCCTTCTTGATCAGAGCTTTTGATGAAGGACTCCTGTCGGAGCGGCTCCATACATGTGTATGTATTTCTCCACAGAGAGTTTGGCGTAAACTCTGGTCACAGTGACCAATTAGGCCCGGCAGAGAGCGGCCTCTCGACCCCTGACCCCTGCTGGGTAGTCTTATCCGTTATCCCTTTGGGGCTCAGCTGGAATTGATGTTGCATCCTTTCTTCTAGCGCTGCTAAACACACGGCTACATCCAGGCTGTAGTTTCCACTTTCTGTCTCTTTGTCCTCATCTCTCTGTCTCCCAGGTTCTCGGGTTGACCTCTAAACCTCATAGGTTAGCGGCATAGTTAGCTGGTTAGCTTCTAGCTTATAGGCAGGAAAAAAACTTGATCTTCTGCTGCAGGGCTGTGTGCAGCATCTGGCTCCGGAACCAGATGAGGCCCTTTAGGCCAGCTTCCTTTTCAATTAATAAATGTAGCCAAAATTAATGAAGAACTTGGCTGTTCTTTATGCATAAAATAAAGAAAAAAAGCATTTTTTAACCTTTTGTTTGTGTTTTGGTACAATATCTTCTTAGAATGTCTTTTCTACTTTTGTCATTAGTTTTATTAAACATCTATATTCTCTTTAGTTGTTGTTTTGTTACATATTATGGATCATGTTTTGGACTTTTCCGGAAACTTTACAAGCTATCTTCAGTTGTAGGTTCATCCAAGTTAGATTATAAGGTTTATTGTTTAAACTCAAACTGGAATAGAATAGAATAGAATAGAATAGAATAGAATAGAATAGAATAGAATAGAATAGAATAGAATAGAAATGTGTATTTAGTTAAAATGAGACATGTTCAAGTTATAAAGGTCAAAGCTTTAGTTTCTCATCCAATATTTTTCCACAAACAGATTTTGTATTATAATTCTACATTTTGATCAATATTCTAACAAATATACAACTTTTAAATATTACACTAAAACAGATATGTTCCATGTTTTTGTAAATATTAATGTATGCATAAAAACTCTGCCAGTTTTGAATGCTTTTGCAAAAACATTGTGATTAAAGAATCTGGTCAGAAACTTTAGTACATGCTGTAATATGAATGCAGTTCTTTAAAATCACTGCATTGTATTCTGTCTTTGTTTATGTATTACACTTTACCTCTCTGAAACTAAAGACAGTAGGGATGTACTGAAATATATGAGCCTGTCAATGAAATTTGGACTGTAAGTATATTAGATAGTTTCCAAGATAGATTTACACTAATAAGACCAAAATCCCCTGGAAATCATGAGAAACATACATTCTAAAATAATTACACCCTCAAAAGGATATGGATTAATAATCATTAATTAATGAATTCCTGCCCATGTTGAGTTTAATCGAAGATCGGATTTAAAGTCCGGTAATGGGGAAAAGCAGTAACTTTCTGATATATTTCTAAAAGTACTTCCATAAAGCAGACAGTAAAAGTAATCTGTTGGTAAAAATTAATCTAAAGAGCCTTTTATGGAGGATATGCTGCACTGATAGCAGAGATGAAAGGGTTGTCAGTGTTATCTTATTGGATAGCACTTCTATGTTCGTTCTGTATGTCTGCTTCTGTCTCCTCAACAGATGGCCACTCACTCTGGGCCTGCTTCTTATGGAGGTTTCTTCCTGTTAAGAGGGAGTTTTTCCTCTCCACCGTCGCTGCATGTATGCTCTGTGTGAGGGATTGCTGCAGAAGCAACAACATATTGCAATGGAATGTCTACAGTGAGAATGTGGTCATCCAGGGAGAGTAAATACTGTAAAGTCAAAGACTCAATGCAGTCATCTGGGTTTTCTTTAGATAGAAATCGAATTGATTTGTCTTTGTAAAGGGCCTTCAGATTACATGTGTTGTGAATTGGCGTTATAGAATGAAACTAAGTTAAACAAAATTGAATTTCAAGCTTTAAAGAACACTAACTACTTAAAAATCAATTTTAAAATGGTGATTTACCGACATTTAGAGCAAAAGTAGAACAGAGTAACATATTGCAGCCAATCATGATGCCTGTCATGAATGTTTTTTTAACTATAGTTGTCATTTTTTTATCTTAAGCATTCAATCTTTGTACAGAATATAAACTAATACAATTCTGGATTTTCTAATATTAATGTCTGTAGTAGTGCAGAAAGAGAAGAGCCTTTGAATTAGCACAGCTAACAGCCGAACAATCCAATAAGTTTTAATCAATTTTTCCAAATTGAAAACTTAGTTCTTTTTGTTCTAAACGATCATCCTGTTTATAATGAAGACATGTTTTCAGGGCTCAAAGCTTCATGACTCATCGTCTAGTAAAAGATGCAACGTCTTCTGGAGACAAAGCCTTCTGAATGCATAACCATATTATTACTGTTCATTCTTTATAACACATTAAAACAGCGGAGTTTTGTTGGATGAATCTCCAACATTCAGGAGCCTGTTGATGAATTAATTTTGGATTCAGACCTTTAACGATGAATCCGATAGGATGTTCGAAAGCTCAAACAGATGCAAACATCCCCCCCACCCCTCCATCCCACCCCCATTTTATTTTAGTGTCCCTTGAAATAAAAGAGTCTACAAAAAAAGCACGGTCAGACCTTTAGTGGCTCCCCAGGACTCGCAATCAAAGGCTTCATTGAAAAGCAAATGGAGCAACGTCAGAGGATTACAAGGCTTTCCTCAGTGGGACGCCATGCAGCAGGCTGCAGGTCCACAAAGCTGCTTGTATAAGAAACACTGACTTGATGCAGAGTGATGGGTTTCCTTAGATAGAAAACTTTGGTAACCAATTTAAATACAGCTCTTAACCACACTGTTCAATAACTAGGATCAAATGAAACGCATGGACCTAACTTAGAATCAGTCTGAATGGTTTCAAACAATTGTCTTTTTCTCAATTACAAAGTATCTTGAGATGACATGTTGCAAAATTGTTACTTTATAAACTGGACTGAATTAAATCGCAAACATTCAAGAACACCTGTTGATCTTTTCCACACATAATATTCATTTTGAAGAACCACAGAATGAGTGACTTGTCCTTTTTGTTACAACATTCAGTTTCAAAACTTTACAGGAGGATAACGTTTGGACTTTTTCACTGCTTTGCTTCTCCAGTTTTTACACATCAGAACAGAATAACTGATATAATGAATGGTAAATGCTTTAATATAGGTAGAAAATACTGTTTAAATAAATTAAGGTAACTTTGGTCCAGAACCGATGATCATATAGATATAAGTAAGGCTTCCTTCCTTGACTCATGAGGAGCTTATTTCTCCCAAAAATACTAATTTCCTCAGTAAATATAATGTGAGTAAACCTTTTTTTGGTGGGACTCTCATTACTTTACTATAAGTCCTCCATTAAGTAAATTTTTAAATGAAAAATCTTTGTAAAAGGTGTTGTTTGGTTCTGACTGAGCTGGTTTACAGCTTACCCTATCTTACAGATTAAACTATGTTGGTCAGAGACGTATCCAAGAGGCTCATGGTAACTCTGGAGAAGCTCCAGAGATTCAACGCTCGGGTGGAAGGACAACCAGCAGTCTGACACTCAGTAAATACAAAAATTGAAGAGGCGCAAAAGAAAGCGATTATGGAAATCTGCTACAAAAGGATCAGCAAACATTTAGAAACAACTGCTCTCATCAAATAATCATAAACGGTATCCTTGCATTTCCACAAAGGTTCATTTCTCCAAGTTACTCTCACCAGCAACCATGTCATCTAAATTAGGCTGATCTATGTGGGCCTAAAACAAAATGTTAATCTGAGGAAAAGTAAAATTAGGCCCATTGTTTAGTACGGTGGACGGTCGGTGATGCTGTGGGCCTTTTTTATATCCTAAATATCCTGGGAATTCTGTTTGAGAAAATGACATTATTAGGTCTATGGAATAACTTTTAAAAGAATTTAAAATAAAAATTTTGTCTCTGCTGGAAAACTGAAAACAAAAAAATATTATTTCTCTTTAGAGAGATCAAACTCATAAAGCCAAGCAACAAAAGAAACGGTTCAAACTTCTCCCATAACAACATCAGTCCTGAGACCTAAATCCTATTGGAAACCTGCGGGATGATGTGAAGGGAAAAGAGCATCAGAGAGGACTCTGGAAGAGACCGGGAAAAGATTCCCCTCTCTATAAGATTTCACAATATCTTTGAAAGATGCAGGGATACAAGTAAATAACAGATAACCCTCTGAATAAATGCACCTGGATTGATGACTATGGACTCATGTTGGTCAGTAAATGTGATGGCTTCTGTCTCATTCAACTATTATCCACCGTCTCATAACATTGCTACTGTGTTCATATAATATGGAAACATCGTAAAAATAATGAGTCACAGTTAATATCACTTATGCATTGGGTATAATAATAACCACACGGGTATTATTTTTAGAAAAAAAAAACTTTTTACTTGAAATACCAATATTTTCTCAGTAAGTATAAATAATGATTTATGATTGATTTCAATTTTGTACAAAAATAATACATTAGAGGGAGAAAACAAAAGAAATCATGTCTGGTCACACAGGTACAAGTGCCCTCTGATCAGATATGCCAATAACAGTCACAAAAACCTACCATGCAATAACGACTACATGACCTATTAATGAACAGGAGGCTGGATGAGTCCAGATGTGACGAGTCGAGTCGTAGTGAAAGGGAAACTGAAGGTGAGGGATGAACTTGGCTCTGGAGCGAAATGTTTTCTGTCTGAACAAACCATAATACTGTCACCGTGGGGGGGTATGTGTCCCGACACACAGATTTTCCCAGCATTCCTGTGGGATTTTTAAGCCGCAGCTGTCACAACACCCCATCCCCTCTTTAATGTTTGCTTGCTTTCTGAATACCTGTCAATATTTTTATTCTGTGCGACAGCAGGGAGGGTTCTCTGATGGTGAGCTGTGATTCATGACAAGGAGTTATTAACAATATTTGTCCTATTTTACGGTGCTGGCAGGAAGTGAGTAGAAGATAAAGGGCGGGTGAAGGGTGAGTCCCATTCCTGAAATTCACCTGAGCTTGTGAGCAAACAACAGCCAGAGGTTTCCATGGAAGGGAAGGGCCACATTTAAAGGATAGAAGGTGAGTCAGTCCTCTCCAGACTGAGGCAAAGAATCAGTTTGGCATATTTGTCACACTTGCAAATCTCTACTTTTTTTATGTTATTTTTTCCAAGTTTTTTAAAGAATATACAACAGCTGTATAGTGCATATTTCCTTCCAGCCTGAAGTGTGTGGAGTTTTGTGCAGAATCCAGTTATACAAAGCATTGCATAGTCCCTTTTGAGATTGTCAAAGTCCTTTTAAATCACAGTATACACAATGAACGACTCCAAGCAATCATTTGTAGTAATGCTGGCAGAGTAAACTGAGTGTGAAAGAAAAACATGGAAGACTCCTTTTAAGACCAGGAAGAAACGTATGCAGAAGATCAATAGCGGTCGTTGCGATTGTCAAGAGGGTCACATGCGTGCAGACAAGGTGTCCCCAGTCCTCTCTTTTTTAATGTCTTCATTTTTACAGTTTAAGTCATCCTGGTCCCTTTATCAAGGTCCACCAAGTTGTTTTTTTTTTTGTTGTTGTTGTTTTGTTTTTTGTTCCTTTTTGGGACAACAGATGACTTTTTATTTCTTTTTTTAACTGAACACTGTATTTTAAGATTTGAGTTTGAATCATAAACATCCTTGTTGATCATTCATGCACTGCAGAGGTGGATCCAGACTCTGCCCCCCATGTTTCCCTTTTCTCAGCCTCGCCCGGCTCAACCGTCGCTCCACCATGTTTGTTGACCGACTCGTCGTCCAGCACGCGGCGGCGGGCCATTAACAGTTGTCATGTTAACCTCAGCGAGGGGGTGAAAAAATGTGCTCCGGTTGCCGAGCAGCGGGGAAGTCGGTTGGACGCTCTCACCAAGCTTGAAGAGGACACTGGAAAAGAAAAGCAGAGGCGTTAGGGACAGTAAAACATGTTACAGAAAACACAGATATGCAGATTTTTATATTGGATAAACTCAATTAGGGGCTTTTATTTGGAAAACTGTTTAGTTCAGCAGAGCAACAAGATTTTGTTTTCGAGGTTTATGCACACCTGGCTTATTCCTGTCGGTTTACTAAGAAGTTTGAAACCTTGTGCATTTAATCCCCTTCTTTGCTGCATAAAATTTAATAAACAAGCACAATTAGCTCTATCATCACCTTATACTACAATTACAAGTAAGCCTAGAGTGTATATTACAGAGCTGGAAACTGAATAAACTAGTTTTAACTGCTTCGGCTGGATCAAAATATGTCCACTAGATGGCAGCAGAAACAAGTGAGGTAGTTCTTATGATTATTTTGTTATTTCATATGAGTAGTGCAAAAATTTTAAAAGATACATGGCATTGAAGAGTTTAATTATTTGTTGAAAATATGTAAAAAGCAGCAATTGACGCTCATAAAAGTTCCTGGGCTACATTTATTTTTTCATAGTTAAATCGTTTTTTAGAGACTTTTCAATAGCAGTCCGTGATTTCCTGTTTAGGCTGGAGTATAAATGTGATGCAAGAAAGGAGCCCATTTTTCTTAGATGTACTCTTGAAAACTGTAAAAAGAAGACATTGATCTTTCTCAGTCCGCTAAAGTGTGATTCACTTTAACAGGTACATATAGTAGGTGTGAGAATACCTAAATGAGGACCCAGATTTATCTTACTACCATGGTAAGTAAGAAAGTTGGCATTGGAAAAACTCCATCACCATAGCTCAGCATTATAGAACCCTCGGGCGCCGGAGGGTCACAGCGTTTCTATCGCATACATTTATCTAATGCTGCATTTTTTCCTTTACCCAGCATTTTTTTTATTTATGCAGCCCCAAGGCATTAGTAGGTAAATGTGTTTTAATATATGATCAAACTGCAGTGAGAACAGATTGTTCCCAGAAAATCTTTTGATGGCAAACTTTGGGTAAAGAACATTTTCAAAAGGATTTAAATGGATTAATAAAGTTGACTGTATTGTATAAAAAAAATGACATGGCCTACAAAAAAAAAAAAAAAAAAAAAAAAAACAGTACAGGGAGATCATGTAAAATTAGCCTGTTCTGTTTTTTGTTAAGTTTTTCAGTTTACGTGTTTTTCAGGAGAAAGCTGTAGTTCGGATCTATTTCCGTTTCATTTAAAAGCAGGATTTCTTTGACCAAAAACACCCTTCCACCTCAGCCTGCCACACCTGACCAAATACATTCCCCATTCCTCTTCTCCTGACTCTGAAAAGCTTGTTTCTACTCTCTCTCTCCCTTTCAGGACTGTTTGAGGGATTTACTTTTCACCTGCCTCTCCGTGGAGACAACTGACCCTGGATCGACCCCACAGCCAGCAAACAGCCTCACCTGATAAAGCTGACCTGCAGCCAAGACCTGAGTCATTAGACGGCGCGCTCTGTGCAGAGGTGAGCGCTGAGCGGGCCCGTGTAAAACACAGGGCTCCAGGTAAACAGTGGGTGCTATAAAGCCCAGAACTGGCAGGTCGTTTCATGAGAAAGAAGTTGAGCCCAAATGAGTCCCTGATAAGAAAATACCTGTCTTTTGTGATGATTGCAGAATAAATAGAGGAATTTGTGAAATGCCAGACAATAATGCTGGACAAGCAGGAACTAAAGTTTTCTAAACTTTTCTTTCTCTTATTTTACCAACTGTTTTATTTATTTATTTATTTTCCCTTTTTCTTTTTAGTGCACTAATGTGTTGAAATAAAACTGTAAAGAAAATACCTCGTTGTATATAACTCAATCCTGTTAAAGAAAGCTAAGAATTGTAAATATTTATATTTCTGCTTTATTAAATTTTTACCTAACCTTCTGAAAATGTCTACTTTTAAATATCAAATAGGTATGTTTTTTTTAAGGTAACTAAATTAATCCTACAGATAAAACAACACTGGGAGACATTTTTAATACATGTTTTATTTGAATGTAACCAATTTTAAAAGTATTACAAATATCTGGATTAGTTGGAGTTAATTATGGATATTTAATTCATTTTGAAAATGTTTAGTCACATTTAATTTGTATTTTTATTCTTTTTTGTGTGTCTGTGGCTTTATAATGATTAGTACTGGAAAAAAATACCCAATAAAGTATTGAAATATTCTACTGTGATAGAGAGTAGTAAAGTAAAACAAAGTGTATTTGTTATATGGTAATAGAGGGTATTATAAAATACGATGTAATGCAGTATTCTATGGTATTATATGTGTGCAACATTTTGGTTTATAATAAAACATTTTTTAAATATACCTTATTTTCAATTATAAAGTCATACATAAAATTCAAACGTTTTTCATTCTGGGTGTTTTAATAAAACAGCAGAATAATATTAGGAGTCAGAGGAATATCAAGTTCTGTTTTCTTTTAAAGCTTTTGCAAATTAACATTTCAGTTGAACTCTATATCAACCAATATGCAAAAAAAATATATATCTTTATAAACTGCTGATACTTTATGAGTATTTCTCTAAACACGAGAGTTGGGTGCAAGGACTGTGCCTCAGCGTGGGAAATTGAGCATGTGAATGCACCATGGACAACATTTCAGGCTAGAGCGATCACGGGTAGGAGGGAGAAGTAGGAAAGAGGAAGAGGCGTAATTACCGAAAGGAACAAGAAAAAAAAAAAAAGCTTCATCCCCCTTCTAGCTCATTTCATCCGCTGTCGCACTGTAGCATGAAGAAAAGTAGCAGCAGAACTTTGATTAACAGGTCTCATTTCCTGGTCGCAGAGGTGACTCTCACCAGGAAGATGAAAGTGGAAAAGTGGGAGCATTAATCAAGAGGCGTTCAGGTTGAGAGAGCGAGTGACTGATTGAACGGCTGTTTTAGAGGAAATAGGAATGGTGAGGAGTGTCCTGTCCATGCATCCATCTAGTATGTTTGCCTGACACTGTTTGAACATCAGACCCAACATGAAGCGAAGGAGTTAGTGTGCACAACTACCCCTGACCTAAATGATTGGGTTTGAGTTGGATTTCGCTCATCAAAGCTGCATGGCTGAACTAATAAAGTAAGGTATTTACCCAGGAGAGACCCCCGAGTTGCACCATCTTGTTTACAGGAGCGTCCTAACATGACAAGGAATTAAACAAGTCAAAAGACAAATCATGACACACACACACTCTTTCTACCTGCCTGTGTCTGCTTCGCTCTGTCGGCGTGTGCTTCAGAGCACGTAGGGATGATTTTCAAGGATTTAAATTAAGGATGTGCAGCAAATGTAACTATGATTCTCATGCAAATAACCCCAAATAATCACTATGAGAGAGAGATCAGAAGGTGGGTCTAACTGTGGTCTGAGAGGCGATCAGGGGACTCACCGTCTTGCTTGAGGACATGGAGCTGAGGGTGCTGATGCTGTTGGCGTCTGTGACCACCATGGCGGGGGGGAAACGGGATGGGTGAGAATATTGAGGGGGCTCTTGTTTGTGGGAGTACACTGCAAAAAAAGTATATTACTTACCAAAATGTGTAAAATACAACTTTTATTGACATAAAAATTAAAGTTTTCTATCAAATCAATAGTTTAGACCTTTGCAATTGATAGGAGATTAAGAATAACTCCCAAAATAGCTCTTTGATTATTTTTTGATTTTTAATAATGTTGTGGTCCTTCCTGTTCATACAAAAAACTAGATCATATTTTTTACAGTGGGTTTCTGTTGAAAGGTTATTACCAGTCGATACGTCACCAGTCTTCTAGACTCTAATGATAATTTTTTTTACAAAAAAACTTGATATAAAAATACAGAATTATTTTAAACCATCCTTCTTTTTTTTCTTCCATTTATTGTTCTAAAGGTGTTTGACATAAAAGAAAATCCATGACTGCATTTAGTAACCATAAAGGACCAGGCCACATCTAGTTCCTAATGCCACAATTGCTCTTTATGACTTTTGAAAAAAACAATATAGAAGAAATAAGTATCATTTAATGGAAAAAATACAATTTGAAAGGTTAACTTTAGCTGTTTTATGATCTAAACAGTATTGAAATCAGAGCAGCAGAATGGCCTTAAAGGTAAATCCATTCAATTCAATATTACATTCAAATGTTTATTCATAAATCTTTTCCTTTCAAAGTTGTTCATCTTTATAAAAATTGAAAAGGAGAAATGTAGCCTTGCTACATTTAAGGAGGTGTAACCTCTAAAATATTAAGTTGAAAATAATATAAATGAGAACCATCTATTAAACATAATAAATTCAGCTTTGTATACTTCAGAAACCAAGTTAAAAAAAACTGCTTTTGATTGAAGAGCTCTAGAAGTATAGGGCCCTGTTTTTCAATAATAAGATGTTGTTTATATTATTTATGCTTTAGTGCTACTAGTTAGAGAGTTTTATATTTTTCAAGAAATAGAAGCTTGATTACAGATGAGTTATTTAATAATACTATGTTTTATTTGTCATATATATATATATATATAGATAAATATATATATATATCTATATATATATATATAGATATATATATATACGGATGGATGGATGGATGGAAAGCAGAGCTACTGACTGTGTGAGTGGGAAACTGCAGCCATGAACGGCTGTTGGCTCATGTGGCTGGGAGATTGCTGCATCAGGCTCTGCTGGTGGGGGCTGTGGAGCTGCTGAGAAAACGGCACCGGTTGGAGAGCTGCGAGGCTCCCCGCCACGCTGTTGATCACTGGCACCGTCTGAGACTGTGACGTGTTTAAACCTGAGAGAACCACACCAACACGTCACTTTAAGGGAGGAATCTGTGGACCAAACCAACGTTTCTACAGAAGTCCAATCACACTTACTCTGTGCTATGGCCATGACTCCAGACAGAGGCATAATGAGGTTCTGTGTCTGCTGGTGGCTGTGATGGGAACTGTGGATGTTTGTCAACGTGCTGACCGGAGGAAGTCCTCCACCTGAGCCTGAAATCTAGAGGGGGAGACAAGGGGAAATAAAACAAAACTTTATTGCTGTATTATTTAACTTTCAGCTGAGCATAGCACTCAGTTATGAGAGGCGGAGTATCCACTGTGTAAATTCATGTCCAAGGTAAAACAGATGTTGCCTGCTAAACAAACAGCCGATCCAAATGTTGACTCAGTTCGAATTCTTTTGTCTAACATTTCCTTTGTGTAACCAACCACACGTACATACTGAAACACACAGCGATAACATGAAAGGAAAGGAAAATTAGAAGAAACATAAAAGGAGTCAGTGTGTGAGACGTAAACGGTTCAAACAGCTACAGCAGGGTTTACAGTAAGGACTGATTGAATCCTCTCCTCAACTGGGGTCACATTCATTTGAATATGACCACATGGTGGTTAAAAAAAACACAAAGAACAGACCTTCACATTACAATATCGGCTGTTATTTCACATAAAGTCACCTGGAAAGGCGGAAGTGTCCCAATAGGGAAGTTAGATCAGTTCAAACAGAGCCCAACGATTGAATGGTTCAGATATAATGTTTGGGTGTAAAGACTGAAATCATTTCATATATTCTTTGATATATCTCATCTTTTTAGTTTAATTCAATACCTATAAATAAATGGCAGATGAATGTTAATCCATGTCAGACTGTAAATCAGCATTTTATTATCAGTATGATCCCCAAAATAAAGGTTGAATAAAGGAAGATTTAGATCTATTTTAGACTCTCCAAGATCAAGAAGTTTTAAGGTGCATCTAGAAGATATAGGATACATAACCTTTAATATTTCTATCAGATTTATCCTGTGGTTTAAAGTCCTCCATAGCAGATGACAGAAAATGCAGGAGTGACAGCATTAAGATAGAGTTGTCCCTCCATCAAATTCAAAGAACCCTCCTAAATCTCGTATTTCTGTCTTGCTGAAACCAAGCAGTTTTTTTTTACTCTTTATTTGGACCAGAATCATAGAAATAATCAGGACATACCAAGATTTTAAAAAAAGCTCTAATTCTTTTCTCTGGCTTTCAAAAAAGTAAATTAAATTGTCTAGTAATATTTCTGATTATTATAAACATTAACATTTAGAGTGTGGAAAGTAAACATATGTCATCCTTTACTCATATTAATGTTATTAAAGGCTTTGAAGCAGCGAGTTTCACTGAGAAACTACCTAAAAATTAAGGTTTTGGTCTCATTTAACATTTTCAGTGTCACTGAACTACAATCACTATAAAGTATTACACATGATTAACTGATTACTGAAATAACTGTTAAGTGGAGTACACAGATTAAGCAAGAAATAGATTATATATACATATACACACACA